>BOPP01000205.1:389247-409332 GCA_017312745.1 Gryllus bimaculatus
TGGAGGGGCCGATGGGGGGGGGGGCAGAGCACGCGCTCGCTATTGTCAGTGCCGCATAAACCACGTCAACGCGCAATGAACACTGACGGGAGCGAAAACAGTTGTTCAGCGCCATGCGCCCATCTTTCCCGCCCCGCGCCCATCACCCGCGAGAAATGAAATGGAAACCACGCGCAATATACATGTCGCGCATTGATCTCTCGCACTGCGTAGTATTTTGATAAAATATAAACAACAGCATCTATTATATGACGGTGATATTTGACATAAAAGCCTTCCATTAATGTCATTTAATGCGCATACGTAAAAACGTTCGGTTTTGTTGCCCGCTGAGGGATGGGTCGTGCCACCAGGGGAGGAGGAGCGGGGCGGGGAGGCCCAGGCAGCGCCCGTGGCTGTGAGGATATGATTGTTTGCTTCATTACATGAATGGGTTTATACCATGTGTATGTAAGTTCTTGATATATATACCTCAGGGTGTATGTATATACTTTTTGTACTGCATGTAGTGTACACATATATGTACGCACTATTTTTGTGCACCGTCTATAGATACCGTATGTATGGAAAGATTCTAAATATGAACAGTTTGTACTGTTTGTTCTACATGTATCGTAAATATGAATTTTGAACATCATATTGTGTACGTCTTTGAGTATAAATTAGTAGCTACGTAGGCTGGTTGGTATGTTTTGGTAGGTAGATAAATGAGAGAGCCAGAGGCTCAGCAGGACTTATTAAAAATATCTCTTTATTTCCCTCCCCAATTACCATTGGAAATGAGAGTGCCTACCCAATATTTTTCATAGCATATTTTTTGACAGTATTGATGTAAAGAAAAAAATGTTTATGATATAGGGATTTTGTTACCATAATCAATAATGGTTTTGCAGAGTTAGCTGAGTAAATTTCAGCACTGCAATTTAATCTATTAGTCTATTCTAATTATATATTTACAAAATTACAATATTTCAAATTATAACTTACATGAATGGAAAGTAGCATTTTCCCTGACTGGAAATTATTACTTTTCGGGGGGCGTATGTCAAGAAGTGATGGCCACATAAAGCAACTCGGCTCTGCGAAGTAAATAAAACACACAACGGAGCTGCTGCCTCGCATTTTTCTTGGAAATGATTCCAAGAGCATTTAATAGTAAGTTTAATGTATTCGTAGTAAAAAGTAATATACGCAGCAGATACAAAAATGTCTTTGACGCACTCTAATTGATTTTATAGACACCAAAATTCATCAATATATTTATTCGTACGCCAAAGTCCCACTTTCTGTACACGTTACGTATTTAACTATTTGTTTGCTGATTCGTTGTAGCTTGTTATTGCCTTCGGTACAGAGATCGATGTTTACTGTATAACTTACCTCAATTGAGAGGATCGTGGTGGCGAGGGAAATATGAAAACAGTTGAATGAAGCTACATGTTTTCTTCTTATGGAGGGAATGTGAAAGGACAAACCGAATCAAATAAACAACTACGTACTCAGTAAATAAGTAAATATGAATAATTAAAATTAGGTCAAAAATAAAATAATGTATGTACCATTGAGGATAACTGGTTCTAAGGTTCGAGCGGCGACAAAAGGTCTGAGGACCAAAGACCGTCAGGTGTTTTGTTGCTTCTCGATCATCATAACACTTATAACGCGTAATTCGTAGCGTGTAAATAACTATTTTGTACTTATACCCAGGGTTTGATTTATAAACTTTTAGGTTCCGGAATGCGCCTCAAAATTAATCATTAATTTAATTGAAATACGTATATATTCATACATTCATTCATACTTATATATATACATATATATATATATATATATATATATATATATATATATATATATATATATATTCATAATATAATTTAACAATCATTCCCAAAGTACCGCAACGCCGTTACGTCACGTTCGACCTGAAATCAAGGCCTGCATATGCTAATACAAACACTGAAATGAAAGCCAATGATTCCATTTAATGTATCATCAAAACTACTAACCATTTGTTAAATTATGAAATATTAGTGTTAACAATATGAGGAATGTCATCACCTAACTTAGAAAACAGAGCTTAGAAACATAATAAGATTGCAAAATGTGTTGTTCAGTTACACTAGAAACAAATTTAGGGTGCAATGTAACTTAGGTCTCCCCACTACGTCCTCCCGCTCCACCCACCCTAGCCCTCTCTCTGCGCTCGTTCAACTTTCGCGTCTGCCTATAGAGTGTGGAATGTGCGTCACGGTCACGGGGTCCGCAGGGAGGAAAAGGAACATTTAAAATACGTTGTACCCGCTACAGGTGTCGTAGAATAAACGCTACTAAGTCTGGAGCATAGGGGAAGGTCGGAAATGATCACATTTTGCCAATGAATGTTATATGTAAATTTCATGCCATACAAGTTTATACATTTGTGTATACAGTATGAAATTTCGTTGACTTCGTCGGAATGTGATCTTACGAACATAAATGCCTAAATGCAGGAGCAAATCCCACATGTATTAGTAGTTATAAGTCCTAGAAATCTTTAACCTTTATTGTGAATAATTTTGTGGGTATTACTTTACGAACTTTCTACTTGTCGTAAACTTAATGATAAACCTGAAACAAAATAGAACGATTCTAATCAATGTAAAAAATTACCAATGCAGAGGAATTGATCTTCTACTGTTATTTCTTGAGCAAATATTTCACAAAAATTAAAAAATGGATACAGTGCACGAACTCGTTTCTATGTTTTAAACATTTCTCAAAATACTTTCTTCTAACTTTAAGAGTAATATTTCGGAATTTTACCGGCCTTGCACCAGAGCCTCGCTGGCAAAACCAATTAGAAACCCAAACAAGCGTGCGCTGGAGGACTCGGAAGCAAGTCTGGAGCAGAAACCTGCTAATGAATGTGCAGGCAATCGGCGCCCAACCGTCCCGCTCAGTCGCCCTGCGAGATGATTCCACTTCCACGGCAGCAGCGGCTCCGGTTGCTCCCTCCCCATCCCCACGTCATTGACCTTGACCCTCTCCCTCATCTCCGCCCTCCCCCCCGCACCACCTCCGTCGATTGGTTGGTTGTGATTCCGGGAGCGACAACTACTGAGAGCACTAGTCCCGTATGTGCATGTCCTGTGTAGTGCATGTCGTGAGGTGGTGGTGGTGTTGGTGATCTTCCCCCTCTGGACGGTAAGATACTGTGTCGACCTAGCCACAGCCAGCGGGGTTCCCTCAACCAGGTATCTCCCACCAGCGGGACCCCGCCCCGGACGGTACAAGCTCTAAGCTTTCGACTCGCCTCCCGGTAAGTGTGGTTGTGTAGTGCATGTTAGTGTGTGTTTAAGTAAGGGGTGAGGATAGGACAATGTAGAAGTCCATACACCGAAAGGAAGCTGTTCGTGGCCCGTTTGTTAGGATACTGCTCCGGCATTCACCTAGTGTTGTTCGGAGAAACCACTCCTCCGCCGATTGAGTCGCAGCTGCAGCCGATCTGCATCTGCAGGTTCTCACGTCAGCGAATGGACGAGAACGGTTAAAAATGCTATGGGTTACATTTTATTGGATTTCGATGATATTTCATGATTAAACGAGAATTAGAGTCTACTTTTCGTCACATTCGATGCCAGTAAGTAGGCCATTATTTATATTCTAATCCCTATGTAGGCAACATATACAAAAAATGCACATCCATTTGCGTTTCGAGAATGCTTAAGATGAAATGGTTGAACTAAATTCGCCTTTTCCGATTCTTAAATTAGAATAAATATTGAAATACAACAGTACAAAAAATAGATCATATACACCGCAAAAATATGTAATTACTCTATAACCGAATGATATATGCAGTGATATATCTGTCTAAGAAGAGCAATAGTGAATTGACATAGTGCATATCTCATGCATGACCGCCATAAGAAGAACCACACTTTGAAGTTTTATTTGAATTTTTTTCAAATTAAATTTGACAGAACTTTTGTAATAAGTCTTCAAATAATAATGATAAGAATAATGATAATAATAATAATAATAATAATAATAATAATAGAAATTTCAAAGTTTCAGTGAAGGTAATTTGGAAGTAATTAATGTAAATAACACTTGTGAGATAACATGAAATATTTTGGTTTTTCATTTCATGAAAATATTATGACTGCGGTTTGTCGCATTGCGCAATTGCGCCCAAGAAGGTGAGGGGATGGTGACAATTATATGTATATATTTCATATTTCAATGGTTATAACGTATGCCATGGAAGACAGTCTATAGGAAATGATGAAGTTCGATGTAGTTGAATGTAAAGCGAATCAAGGAATGGAGAGTAAAACGGAAGCGCTTGTTTGTCCACCCCTGGCATCCCGAGCCATTTGCTCCGGCACCTGGAGCAAGCGCTAGCCGACGACGACGAAGCCGCCGCCTTACCCGAGCCGTAACCTTAGCCCAACCCCTCGGCGCGCACGAGGTGTAGTCTACCATTAGCTCGCTTCTTGCTGTCCTTAAATTCAATTTCTGCTCAGGGCTGAAGGCGGCGCTTGTGCGTGCGTATATATACACACGGCTGCCTTCTGGGCACGGAACTTAATTATCTCCGGCACTACCTGCGCAGCGGGACGCTTCGTATTTTAAATTAAATTTAATATTCCTTCATTTCACTTCTTGTTAAGATTCAGTACACTTCCTTCGGAGCAAGGGATAGATTTCCTTCAGCCTGACAATATTAATAATAGCTTCAAAATTAAACGTTCACCTGCAAAATGTACCTCTAAATACTGGGAGGATGTGTAATTATTGAGGCGTATGGAAATCGGACAAAGAGCGGAGCGGGTTCACCGCGAGCGAGGAGCATTTTTACGGCGTGGCCAGAGCATAATCAAAGTGAACGTAAGTGTTCCTGCGGGGCGGCTGGGCCTTAAGGGTGGCTGAATGTTTGATGGGGCGGCAGAGGCGGGGCAGAGCTCCCGAGGCGCCTAAATAAAACACGCAGGGAGCGGGAGGGCGGAGGAGTGGAGGGGGTAAGAGGAGGAAGAGAGCGAGTAGGTTGAGGGGGAGGGCGCGACTGTGGCAGAAGCGATGGACGAGGCGAGGCGGTGGGTGACGAGTAAGGCAACGGAGTAAGGGGCGAGTGGGGAGTGAGGGGAGGTGACGTGAGGTTGGTGGTCGAGGGAGACAGAAAGTGTGGACGTGGGAGGAGTGGATATCGCGTCGAAGAATAACGCTGGCGGCGGTGCGGTGATTGTGGAAGTGGCGGTGGGATTATCGGTGGAAGAGACGATGGCGGTGGGGGTGAGGTGGGGAAACGTGTGGGGGAGGGGATGGGGGGAGGGCTGGATTGCCGTGAAGAGGAACAGGGTGGGAAGAGGGAGTGGGCTGGGGATGAGGGTGGGGGTAAGTGGTCTGGCGCGTGGGGGGTAAGGTTGGGGTGGCGGTGGCGAAGGGTGGATGTTTGGTGGAACGAGGGTGGCGGTGGGGGCCGGGGGTGGGCTGTGGGGAAGGAGGTTTGGACTGTTCCGGTGGGTGGCGTGGGGGCCGTGGGGCGGCGGTGATGGTGTGTGGTGGTGTTTCGGGTGGGTGGTGGGATGCAGGGAGGGGGATCGGATGGTGCGGTGGCGGTGCTCGGTGACTATAGTAGAAAGAAATAACGAAATAAGGAACTATCGAAAGCAAATACTTTTAAAGCGGAGCGTGGGATCAGAGCGTTTCGCGGGCGGGCGGGTTGAAATATCAGGAAAAAGGTTTCAAAGTCGGGGACAGTCTGCGGCCACTCTAATAGGTGCGGGAGATACTGCTCGCGTTCGCGGCCTGCGGCCCCTCCCCCCCCCCGCCCGGAGGAGGCGGAGGGACAAGGGCCGTCCAGGGCTCACGTCACATGCGCACAGATTTCCTTCTTGGTAACTATTGTTCTCAATTCAGTGTGTGTCCCTGCTGGAATTGCAAAAATCGTTGTTTTTTTTTTCAAATAACGGAAATTTGACATTCAAGATGTTATTCTGGCTGTAGAACGCAACGTCGTCATACCTACGTTATTATTAGCTGGGTATATTTTTCACTTTCAAAAAATATTTCAACCCTTGGCTCCCAGATGTTACCGTTGTAAATTCTTGTACATTACTGTCATTTTTAATTTGTACAAATAAACGTAATGATAACATTAAATAATAGTAACGGAAGCTGACGGAAGTGCGGATTTTCCCTCAAATTTTGAAGTAGATTACTATTTTACCCTCATATTTTTAAGTAGCTAATGATAACTTTAAACAATCTCTTGCACATAAAATTGTTTGTGGAAAGAAAAATTCGAATAACAACACAACATGACTACATAACAGTAATAATAACTTATATCAAGAAATATATCTTTTCTTGACGTAAATGTGTCTTTGCGGAACAGAACTTTTATAAAAATATACGAACTGGGCGAAAATTATAAAAACAAAAAAGTAATATCAAAGTAAATAAATACTTTAAAAATAGACTTATACATTCAATGCAAGTCGAATCTAATTCTAATAAGTTTAGCATCTATGTGTTCTAACATTAAACAAGGGTATTTCACATTACTTACATGAAGAACATTAATTTTCAGACATTGCAAACAGCTTATATGTACATCTACCCACAAATAGCCGACGGAAATTGAAGAGAATAGTGAACGTGAAATAAATAGGACAGATACGAAAAAGAGCGAGGCGCGCTGAAAAGTCAGCTAAATGTCCCTCAACCGGCGACAGGTCCCGCAGTATACGTTGAGGAATACGTTCTCCCAAAAGTGCTATTCTTGAAATGATATAAAAACATACGTTTGGTGACGAAAAAAATTATTTCAACCATTCAATTTTCCTGCAATAATAACCTTTATCACTAACAATTCTTATTTTGGAATATTTATAACGTTGGGATCAAACCTTTATTTCATCGCAAGTTACACAACTATTGGAGTGGAATTATCTATTATTATCTTAACTGGAATTTAATATGACAAGTCTTGAATATTTTGTATTAATTTTTTATGACTAGATAATAACCTTCCTTAGCAATTCGAAGAAACATTATAAAACTATATCAAGCTAATTAAACAATTTGTATAAAGCGTGATGATTTCAAATATTACTTGCAATTACAGAAAGATATTTGCTTTATCTGTGGATACGTTGTCAATGTTGTTGTGCAATACTCTGTTATTTTACGTTCTTGCCCTTGGATAGACAAGTAAGCATGAAAGAAAAAAACTATACATTGAAAATATACTGTGAAGTTCCACGTTACATTAATGCCTGTAATGGATGTTTGTATGCCTGTAATGCATGTAGATGTAGATGTGTAATATGATCAAAGAGTAAACTTGTTTGACTATTAAAGGTAAAACAAATGATGTATCGCAAATTGTACTGAAAGGAATATTGGATAATTAATAACGAAAAAATTGGGTATTTATCCGACGAACACATTCTTGAATCAAATATTGCAGTTTATATGAATTTATAAACATTTCAACAAAGCGACGTTTCAAGGCTCCATCACCAGACTTGTACATGGCTTCCCATGGCATCGGAGAGCATTAAAATAAAAAATATTTCAGATTAGTATCAGACACATTAAACATAAAAATAAACTATGTTTATTAAATGAACAATTTGTTGAAAGTAATCGGGTTACAAATTTTTATGAAAATTGTTTTCATAAAATGAAAGATTTACCTCCATTCTTCTCTCTGTAATTATATTATCTTTATTCATTTATTCAGTTCTTTTTATTCCTCTCAATATTGAATCGTTATATTGAATAAATCAAGACTATAAGAAAAAATGTGTGCCGAAAAAAGTAGATGTACGTTAATTTCGTACATCGAACAAATCAACATTTATGATTGTGAATTGCATTAAATGAAACTAATTAACAATTGCAACCTGATGATGGGAACAAAATATTTTTTCCTCGACACGTTTTCAAAAGGAATAATATATACATAAGTGCATTTAAATAGCTGTTGTCACTTAATGCGTGATTATCAATAAATGAGAGGGTTCATTTATGGAAATTTCATATCCTACACATTGCCAGCCAAATTACTTCAAATTTGGTGCCTTGTTGTTTTAACAGAGCGTTTGATGTTCTTTGAAGGTGTTTCAGAGGAAAAGATTACACATTTAAACTTGGCGCCTCCGAGATGGTCTTAATTTTCCCCAAAAAGCCACGCGAATTTCATCTCTGTTGATCAAACATTCATTTCTTTGAGCAAAGTTCCTTGAAGTCGATTGTCAACTTCTTTCTATTAGTTCGGAGCGTCACCGAAAGATCGTACCAGCTCCTGGACGAATCCCGCGTAAACTTGGCATTGTCGAAATGCTGGGAATTTTCTATCGCTGACGCCTGCTTGCACTGTCACCACAAGCTAATGCGTAAAGCTGAGTAAAAACGTTTTGAACATCTTCAAGGTTCGATCCAGGGTGTGCCAGGCACTGGATGTAGTAGAAACACGAGGCAAAAGGCCACGGAATTCATATGTAAAGGTTCAATGTCGTTTGGACAGAGGTAACTGTGACAACTTTTTCAATACTCGTTAATTCTTTCTCCAAGTAACAATCCTTGTCAATTGTGTGTCATCTCTTTTCCAGAACACTCTTGTCTGACAAAAACTACTGAGATAGAAGAGGCGATGTTCCATTGCCATTTCCATCAAAATGCTCTCCCAACTTTTCTTCCACTATTTCGCCGCCTGAACAATATCCATACGACAATCAAAATAACAAGAAACACTGGTGCTTTTTTTCCCTCTGGGCATTTCACTCGTCATGGAACAGTGTAGTAGGTAGAATGCACGGCTGGAACCGAATGTCGCCCTACGGCTGGCCAGCGAGCAGCGCGTCAGAGAGAGGGTGTGCGATGGGAAAGTGCTCGCGGGGCTCCCACGCGGCTCTCCCACTTCACGGAATTTAATATCGCAATAACTCAGTGGCTTACACTGTACTTCAGGACGAATTACCCTGCGAATGACGAATAATTCTGGGGCAGAAATTGGACGGAAGGCACAAAAAGCTCGCAAGTAAAAACCCATTTAATTTCTGAGGAAGCGGAGCCGGCAAACTTCATTTTTTAAATTCAACGAAATAATTCAACACAATTAAGCAAACGTGAACGGCAGATAATTAAAAAAATATGGAGTAAACGCAGAGGAAACGTATAACAGAGGTTGATATTGTCATAGTTTTATCACGTCGGATTTTTACTTCTGTCCAAAAGTTTCTTCTGCGTTCTGAACCTATATTTTTGAAATTATAAATAAGATTGTTAATTACTAATGCACTTAGTAGGTAAGTGGCTAGCTGAGAAAGATCATGTCTCAGTCAAGGACGTTTAACCAGCATGTCATTCCACTTTTGCGTTTTACTGAATTAAAATTGTCTCCCCATTGCTGAATAGCGCCATCAATTACATATACGACTGCGGATCGAATACGATGTGACACGATGACTTTCAAACGATAGGAGAGGTAACACCTTAAATGTAATGGACTTTTTCGACGCTTGTAGCACCGTACTTTTGAGAGCAGTGTATGAATTATAATTTAAATTAAACAGCAGTTTTAATTTATTGAAATAGACGTAAGGAAGGTAAAGAAACATATTAGTTGGTGGAGAATATTGGCATTAGAAAATTAGCACAACTTTAAATATAAAAAGCCTGTGTAAATGCAATGGATCTCTTCATTTGCACTTGAAGATATTTCGTTTACTGATGAAATCATTGATTACTAACAATTCCAATATTATTTTTGTAGTATCAAACCTATTACTGAGCCTATTATAGGATAAAAGTTTAATGAAATACAATTTTACGAAAGAGAATTTCTTTCAAAATTTTCGAATACTTTATTATCAGTATATTCATGAATTATGCTGGCGTGTTTCGAGTATATATCACGATCTCTGTGTTACAAATATTTCGCCCGTTTCTCAGTGCCAGGATGATGTAGCCTCGTCGCTCCAGTGCCCAAAGCACTATCCAACTTTGGGCAGCATACGCCTTCTCACATTTTGCTCCGAATCGTATCGCACTAAAGGTCCTTTTTCATGGGCGGGTGTTTTCCATAGACGGTGAGCTTCACATCCATTCAGACTTCCATTCAGAAGAACGCTAGCGCGTGGCCGTGCCATGACATACGAGTCAGTGTGTGACGCGCACGCACCCCGCCACCGGAAGTGCTCATGAAGATCGGGCATTATCGGATGTGGTGTCCAGAGGAGAAGAGGGCCGAATGGTAGACCATTAGGCGCAACGAAAAGAAAGGAAAGATTATGGAAAGGAGGACCTTCAACTCAGCAAAAAGCTAAAGATAGGTGAGAAACTTCAGCAGCAGGCACCAGATTAGACGCCGCACAATAAATGTGGAGGAAGAAGTGGTATCAAAGGTAACCATTATCCACGAAGGATAATGAAAAGGACGGTTAAGGGGAATTCAGTGACGGTGAGGATATTATGATTCGTCAGCGGAGTGAGCGACAGGGACGGATTAAATACGAGTTAATTTTGAGTAAAGTTATTCGCTATTTACTAGGTACGGGTAACTGTCCGGGTAACGCCGCGTCCATGGCGAAGGTGCCGACATTTCGGTCGCCATTCTGCGATCTTCCTCAGGGCGTAATGCAGAAGGTCGCAGAATGGCGACCGAAACGTCGGCACCTTCGCCATGGACGCGGCGTCACCCGGACAGCCTAGTAAATACTGACTCCGGCCGCGGAAGCCTACGCTCTCAAGTTATTCGCTGTTCCCGAGCCTAAGATATTTACCGTGGGTAGTGAAAGTGGGTGATCAGAGAATAATGATAATGATGGGGGAAAGGGAAGGGAAACGGGAGGAAATCTCGGGCACGCCCGATTCGCCCGCCGCAAATTCCAGACGAGCGCGCGGAGGCCCAGCAAATGAGGAAAGCGGAGACGCTGTGCGTCGCCGGGCGCTGCCGCTGCAGCGCACAGACATTTCGAGGCGGATCGCGCGCTTTTCAGAGCCGCGGCGACGCGACTGCGAGGCGCGCGGCGGCCGGGAGGAATGCACCGCGGCACAGACAGACACGCGGGTGGGAGATGCGGAGGGGGCAGGAGTGGAAATAGGAGAGGGAGCTAAGGTAAGAGGTGGGGGAGCTTTGGTGGAAGCTGGGGTGGGAGTTGGAATGGGAGCTGGGATGGGATTCGAGATGGGACCTAAGGTAAGAGTTAGGATGGGAGCTGGGGTAGGATCTAAGCTAGGGGGAGATGGGAGATGGGATTGGAACTAAGGTAAGAGGTGGGATGGGAATTGAAATGGGAGTTAGGATGGGATCTGGGGTGCGAGATGTGTAAGACTTATGAGCTGAAAGGGGAGCTGGGTGAGAGGTGTGATGTGTGCTGGTGTGGGAGCTAAGGATGGACGTGTGGTGGGAGTTGCAGTGGCAGTGGCAGTGGCAGTGGCAGTGGCAGTCGCGGTCGCGGTCGCCGTCGCGGTCGCAGTCGCGGTCGCGGTCGCAGTCGCAGTCGCAGTCGCAGTCGCAGTCGCAGTCACAGTCGCAGTCACAGTCACAGTCGCAGTCGCAGTCGCCGTCGCAGTCGCCGTAGTCGTCGCATTCGCTTTTCGCTGTCGCTGTCAGCACTCGACGTGATCCCGCGCGCCGAGCGATGCCTTCCAACGAAGTCGTCGCGCGCCACCCACGCGCAAATTTGACGCGCGGCGCCGAATAAGACGCCTACACACAAAGGAGGAGCTTGCGGTGCTCGATACTCCCTGAACCTAGCGCTGGTAGGGGGCGCTGCTCCACCGCCATGGTCCTCCACCTCCACCGCCAAGAAATAAAGCAGTGAACTTAACCCTAGTTAGAAAGGCGACGTCTGCCAGACGACGCAAGTGCCGAAGGTTTCCTCGCCTCTTTCCCCTCACCCCCCCTTGCTGACACTCTGTGTATCTTCATTGTGTTACAACTGCCCAGTGTAATACACGTATCGTTGTGCGCGTGGACATTTCAGGTATACGTCATTTTAACACGCGTCGTCCAGTAGACTACGCCTTTGTAGTTATGTAAGTGATATACACTGATGAGCCAAAACTCTGGTACATTTGCCTTGTACCGTGTAGGGCCGACGCCAGCACGCAGAAGCGCCGTAACAAGACGTGGCATTAACATGACTAATGTCAGAAGTAGTGCTGGACGTACTTGACACCATGAATCCTGCAGGGTTATCCATAAACTTGTAAGTGTACGAGAGGGTGGAGACCCCTTCTAAAAAGCACGTTGCAAGATATCAGAGACATGCCTAATAATGTTCATGTATAGCGATTTTGGTGTCCAACATAATTGTTTAAATTCAGAAGGATGTTCCTGGAGTCCTCTGTAGCATTTCTGGTCGCGTGGGAAGTCCTGCTGGAATTTACCAAGTCTGTCGGGATGCACAAAGTACAGTAAAAATCATATCTAGATTCAGGGATTGTATCGGGATTCCATTTCATTCCAACTGCACATGCCCCATAACACCACAGAGCCATAACTTGAACATATGTTGGCATGCAGGGTCCCTGGATTCACGAGGTTGTCGCCATACTTCTTCACGCCCATCCGCTTGAAACATGTGCAGAAAGTCCAAGCAAAGTTTTTCCAGTCATTAACAGTTGAATGTCTGTGTTGATGGGCCCAGGTGAGGCGTAAATATTTGTGTCGTACAGTCATCAAGGGTATGCGAGTTATCATTTGGCTCCGAAACCTCATATCAATAATATCTCTTGAATGGTTTGCACGCTGACACTTGTTGATGACCCAGGATTGAAATCTGCAGCAATTTTCGTAAAGGTTGTACTTCTGTGACGGGTAATGATTCTCCTCAGATCCGGGAGACGCCGCGTCGTTGGATGGGGTGCCGACGTTTCGCCTGACATGTCGCAGGCTTCCTCAGGGCAGTGACGGCACCCCAGCCAACGACGCGGCGTCTCCAGGATAGCCGAGAATTTATGAATTCGAGCCGCGGAAACTTAGGTATACATCTGATATAGTCGTTGCCGGCTGGAGCACCTTATTCTGATTGGTTCTAGATCTCTTTACGCATGGATATGTGAGTTTCTCGGCTCGGTGTATCTGGCGTTATATTGGCTAATATTGTAACTAATGATTACAAACTACTTGTGTTGTAGCATTTAAGTTTTGTTCTGAAAAAATCATAATAGGAAAATTTCAATCTTAAGAATGATCGAATGACGAGGTACTTCTGAGATCGCTTCTCAAAAGCCACTTATGGACCACACCTAGCAAGTGTCTGCTGTGAGAGTGAAGTTATTAAGATGCATTTATAAAAACCTGTATATGTATTTCATAACTCCATATATGTTCAATCCATTAAATTTAGTATTTCATAGTAAAGAGTTTTTCTTTATATTTATCGAAAGTAGCCTCTCTGACTACGCCCTTCTAATAACGCTTGATACAGGTCGCCTTGCAATGGTTAATGTCACAAAGCCGTTCTATCAGGTTTTGTTTTGCGCTATCAGTGAATTCGCGCGGTGGCCCCGAAAGGTCGCGAGTGCCCTCTCCGGCGTGTGCGTGCGTGGAGAGGGCGCGGGGCGAAGTGCAGGGTGACGGGTGTCAGAGAGGGCGAGTCTGTGGCGACGCGCGCGGATTCCTGCGCCGAAGCGGGGGAGAGGGGGTGCGAAGTGGGGGAGCAGGGGAAGATGAGGAGAGCAGAGTTGGAACGAGAAAGGCAATGCGTCGTCTGGAATTATGAGTCCCAAAGTCCTCCAGCAAACTAAACTTTCCTCCAGACTCATATTCTCAAATGCAAAGGAGCAAAGAATGGCCGTTAAGCTAAACGCGACGCCTGGCCATGAATGTGAACGAGTGGATGTGAATTAACTTTTCTAATACGTTTTTACAGGCAAATTTTAATATTATCCCGTGGCTAAAATGTATGAAGTTTTCAATCAATGAAAGCATATCAAACGAAATAACAATATACTACATCTGCACATGGGTTAAAACATGTTTATTTTGCTTTGACACGGAGTATTTACAGTAATGTTTGCAATGATTTCAAAATCAAAGCCTCAAAATTATTTGACTATATTTGTAAATGTACGATTGTAACATTTAAATATTTGTATAATGTTTTTTGTCAAAGTGTTAAACACAAGAATTACATTTACAATGAATTTCAGTGATGTAATATTTTCTTTATAAATCTGGTAATTTCAGTTCTTTTACGCAACCGACATCAACTGTACTAGTAATTCTCCTAAAATAATTAAAATTACGGTGTCAAAACAATAAACACATCACTACCTGAATTGAAAAAAATTAGGACGTTTTCTTCAAAAAACTTGCTTGCATTTACAGTAAGGCAAAACCGATGCTCACTACTCATTTTTCAAATTATATGATAGAAGAAAGCTAACGTTCACAAAACCGAACGTTTCTAACATTCAAAAACACAATTACAATAAAAATGCATATTTTCATGCCATTAAATGAGAAGTGTCTGAACAGCATGAACATTTCAGTTTAGCATGGATAATAACACATATGGTCATCTTACTCAAAACACGTTAAAACAAAACGCTTCTCTCAAAGAATACAGTTAAGTATCATTAATGAAAAACTAATGGTATTACTCTAGCAAATACTTTCTTACATTATTCCTCAATTTGCAATTTGGGAAAATTCACAGAGTTCAACGAAAATGAGACCTGCACCATTCTCTCGTAAAAATCATTCACGCTATCAGAGGCCAAACTTTAAACCAAATATTTTGCGACATTTTTTAGAAATTTTTTAAAGTGTTTAGGCTACTTGAAAAGTATATCAAAACTCAAAATATCCGTTTCCAACTCAAAGGCTCTAAAATAAGTTCAATCGATAGAGGAATATCAACTTAATAGAAAGTTAGCTGAACGGTTTAGGGGCTAGCTTTGATCAAAAACTGATAGACGAACGAACCGCCCAACAGAAGGACGGTCAGCCAGCCAGAGGGACGGACAGACGGACGTACTAATTAACTGACGGTCACGCAAACGAAACGACGGACGGAGGACGCACGGCGGACGCACAGACGTTCCGAGGACAGATGTTTTGCCATCAATCGATTTTCCGGTATCATGGACCCAAAACTACTTTTACAGGATTATATATATATTATATATATATATATATATATATATATATATATATATATATATATATATAATATGAAACAAGATTTATCCACTTTTTTGTTACCAGGACCCGGTAATCAGACATTTTTAGTGGAAAACTCCGCCGTTTTCAGCGCACGAGTACAATACTTTCACCTTTTACGAAGTAACGGCGAGAAAGCCAAAATTGCTACTCAGCTGTTGTTTGAGAACTCCGAATCATGTCGGCGTAGTCAGGGGCAAATCCAGCCGATCATTTTGGACGGCCATCTTAATTTTGTTACATATGATGATATTTCTTATTATATTGTATATTATTTATGTCCTGTAGATTTGATCCTATAGAATTATTGTTAAAAAAATACATAATTCGACCATATTGAATATTTAATCTTTTTCCAAAAAATGGAAGGTAAACGAAAACTCTAGGGGCTTTTCGGTGTGGTTGGGGGGGGGGGAGGTCCCCAGAGCCACTCTGATCCGCCAGCGGGTGCCGTGCATCTTCGGCGTGCGTCCATTTTGGTGCGGGCGCGCACCCTCGCGCGCGTGCGACGCAGCCCAGATAATAAGCCTCGCGCGGCGTGTAAGCATCATAACGCGGCGGCTAACTATACCGTATGTGTTATACGCCGCCGCCCTATCGCGCCCGCAGTTTATGGGCGGACTGTCTGCACGCGCAGGGAGATACCGCGTCTCGTAGTTTAATCTGCCGCCCCGCGCCTCGCCTCTGACCTCGCCCGCGCCCCCGCCACGCCCCTTCCGCCGTCCTACCCCCGCCCAGCGGTCGTCCTCTGTTCGCCCCACCCCACATTCCCCCAACGCATCTTGTTTCTGCGGCATCTCGTCAAACCGAAAACAATCATTCACTAGACGCTGTTTTCACGGTAAACCGTATCAACTCTTCTTTCTGCAACCTCACTATTGTCATCCTACCATTTTTCTCTCTACTTTCCCCCTACCTCTGCTGTTTCATTTATCGTTTACACTCCTCCACTACCACCATCCGCTCCATATTCCGCTATGTCCACCTCGTAACTCTCACTCATTTATCAGCATTTGCTCATTCCCGTCTCTCCCCGCCTATTGTGCGGGCTTCCACAGCGCATACACGCTAACACGGCCCCACCCGCTCGCTCGACCGACCGACTTCTGGCGCGCTAACATGAAGTTACTGGCTGCAGCCGCAGCGGCGGGCGAAGAGATTTCGCGCATTTCTCTGTTTTAATGAGGGCCGCAGCCATAGGTCTGGATTGCGCCGCCAACGCCGACCCGGCACCGCTTTGCAGCTCCATCGCGCGTGTTTTAAGCGGCGCCCGCGACACGCGGCCGCTGGCGCAGCGCGTTCTGTGACGCGACGCCGCGAAATTAATAGTTTATTTAATTTACGCCCACGCGGCGATGAGCGCTAACAAGCTGGCCCAAGAGCGCCGCGTCTCGGCGCGGAGGTGAGCACGGGAGTGAGGGGTGAACGGACGAGATAGGAAGGTGGAGTTCAGGTAATGCCTTATTTTTACTTGGCGAGACTCAGGCCCACTCTTCCGTCTGACCACGCAAATTTTGCTACGCTCCTTAATCCATCCAGCGGAGAAATGAGGTATTATCTCAGGCGACGAAACAGGTGATTTTCAATTTAGCTCTGTTAGACTTGAGGTTCTTTTACAAGCAGAAAATCTACTACCTGGGGCAGCCGTATTTACTCTCCTCCGAACGAAGGATTTTTTCGCACATAACAATCCACGGCATCGATTGTGTTTGAACCCGCAAACTTTGGTATAAGTCTGATAAACTAACCGTTTTACCGTCTAAGACGTAAATACTGGTGTTGTATAGGCTATCCGGGACAAGCCGCGTCAACGTCACGCTAGCTAACGTTTCGGACAGCGTATTGTGGCCTTCTCCAGAGCGCACAGCAGTACTCTACACTGAATTTTCGAAAATCGTAAGTAACACGTACTGCAAGAAAGTATGTGCTGCGGTAGCTCCACTAGTTCTTTTATATTTCCTTATTTATTTATGACATTAATACGGATGTCAGACAATAGTAAATAAAAAGCTTTATTTCATATGTAATCCATCATTGACTAATAAAAAAAGTGATAAACTTGTTCTCGATCTTGAGGTCTGCGCGCTAGAATTAAGCAGTTAACAAAGCGCTCCGGCGAGCCCTCAGGGCCGTCCAAGGGCCTCCGCGCGAAGGGCGAGGACGAAGGCGCTCGGCAGCAGTCGCGTCGCGTTGTGTCGTGTCGTGTAGTGTCGTGTTGTGCCGTGCCGTGCCGTCCGCGCGCAATCATTTAGAGGCGCGATATTATCGTGATGAAATTCCCTGGCTGGAAATTACGCGCACTGAAATTGCTCTTGAAATAAAAACACGTCCAAAATTGAATTTAGATTGAAAACCTGTAGTTAATCTCGCTGAAAATTTAACTAAATGCTTTGCAGAAACGAGTTTTTTACTGTTGTCCCACTAGTAGCGCGATCACACTGGTACTATGAATTTATTACAATGGCCCCACAGTAAGTGAATCCATTTGGACGTACTTTTAGGATTACGAAAGACTTTTTCCGAATGTAAGTTCAATAGGAATAATACATAGGCCAAACAAATATATTTTTTTGATTTTTTTCTTCAGTTGACAACTTATCAAATAACTAAATTCCATATTTTAAAGTTAATTATATTCCAAATTGTATAAAATCAATTTATTCGTGCAGCAAAATCATTCCGGGATTTAAATACATGTGGTTGTCATAATAAAATATTACAAAATTTAAGCAACACTGACGATTACAGTGAATTTTGTAATTTAAACGAACGTATTGACTTTTTAATTCCCTATGCTGCCAAATTCGAAGCTACTCAAATGGAAGTATTTTCTCGAATTCAAATATTTCGCTCTCACACTCTTGCATGAAATGGAAACAAATGAAATAATATGGATACTGTATTAAAGCGCTTAGCTCTCCCACGAAATTGAATCGAAGTTTCTCCTAGATTGCTCATCATCCGATATAAAAGAACACCGCAGGGGCTAAATTGCGCCTTTGACCTAGAATCCGCCGGGCGTAATTAGAATCTACTCGAGCCGAGTGTTCCACGCCACCTTTCCCGCCCCGCCCTGCTCTTGCCCTGCGTTCCCTTAGTTAACTAGGTTACGGCGCCACGTTAAAAGTCGGCCCTTCGCCCAAAGAAGACCATCCTCGAGTCTCCCGTTCCACGTCCCGCCCTATAAGCCCTTCGCACAGCGCGCGCAACCCTGCGGTGGAGAGCAACGGCGCTCGCGACCACACACGACTGAGAGACGAACGTAATGTCACTTCACACTCGGTGCTTCATCAGTGTCCCAGTGCAACGTAAGTAATTGCTCAGAGTGGTAAGTTCAAGGGGCAATAAACTTTCCGAATAGAAGGAATATATTTCCAGAAAACGCCTTTGTCCATAACTACAACACTCGACGTAGTAATTACATTCATCAGGTAACAGTATCAACAGCTCAGTACAAAAAATTCACATATGTACATTATTTTACTCCTTGCCAGATGACATTAAACGATAAAATTCGATACAAAAATTTAATCCCCAAGTAAAATATTTTCTGCTGCACAGCTGCTTCTATACAATTAGCGACTATAATGAGCATCCAAAAGGAAAGTAATATTAACATTTAAAATGACATTTAATGAATTACATAACATTTGGATTGTATACTTGTAAAGAACCTGTAACAAGTATTGTACTTCAGCTTCTGGGTCAATGACCTCCATCTCGATCAGGTTTTCGTCCAGTTTCACTGATCCTTGAGAAAAAGTTGAGATGGCCCCGTGTTTTGCTACTGGACATAAATGTAACTTCGAATTAACTTATCCCTATAGCACGTCATAGCACGTCATACACACTGTTTTGACGTAAATAAATAAATAAAGGTACGAATAGAATCAATAGCACTCTGTATTTAATTAAACACAGAAAGCATACGAACAAAATGTGTAAATATTTTTTTATATTCCAGCATTATAAAATAACCTTTTCTGTTGCAAGAAATCGTTCATAATCGGGCATTTTACGACACAAATGTGACGTATTAGATTTTATGTCATGAATGATTGCATCATCACATATTCAGCCAATTAGAGCGAGAGAATCAGGTGGAGGTAGAGCTAAAACCACCAATATCTGACATAAAATCATGTTCAAGGAAAATTATTTCAGCGTAGATGAACTATTTCTTAAATGAGATTAATTAAACGAAATCATAATGTAATTCGTTTGTTATTCCAGGAACTACTAAATTTCGTTCATTTTTTTTCAGAGGTTACACAGATTTTTCATGTCTGAAAGTGTATCTTCGAAAGAGTCTTCTTTAAGTGTCGAAAAAGAACTCTTTCGATCGCAAAATAATCCAGCGACTGCTTCTGCGTGAGGCTGCCGGAGCCAGTGCAGCGGCGAGAAGGGAGAGACGTAGGCTCTCCGCTTTTTAAGCCAAACGTTGGCGAGCGGCGTGGCGGAGGCTGCTTGCATGGGAAGCGCTGCTAATTTTATCTGCGGCGCTGTACCGCGGGCGGAGCGAGCGCAGATGACGCGAGCTAATTGATTTCGGGCCGCCCATCGCGGGAGCCGACATTTTTGCTGGAATTCTTGCACGCGAAACAGACCGAGATAGCAGGCGGCCCCAGCGGTGGGGGTGACGCAATATGGGACGGAGGGAGAAGGCGGAGGAGGGTTGGAGGGGGCGGGGGATGGAAGAGGGCGTGGGAGGGGACGGAGAGGCTTCCAGCTTGGCAGCCAAGGGCTGCGAACTCCCTCACAGGCAGGTCATGTTCAAGTACCATCACGAAAGTGCAACGGATGTATCTACATTCATTCAATTATTCAGTCATTCAGTCGGTCAGTCATTTATGCATTTATTTATCCATTTAGTCTTTAATTTAACATTCATTCATTTACCTATTAATTCATTT
>BOPP01000205.1:409357-439594 GCA_017312745.1 Gryllus bimaculatus
ATTTACTACTAAACAGTAAAAATTGAACATTAATTTTGAAGGAGGGAAATTTACGAAAGCACTTTATGTTTTGCTTCAAATGGAAACGTAATTGGCGACTGCAAAGCAAGGGCAATTTATTTATTATGCAAAAAAATACAAAGTTTATTTTGTATACAAGTGTATACAAAATACAAGGGTCAATATTCTTCAAAGCACTATATTTTCTCAGACCATCCAAAATTTAAAAATATTTCGTTTACTTCCTCTTGACCAAATTAAACTAATATAATTCTGGCCAAATATTTACTTCAAAATCAACATTCATTAGATAGCGTTATTGAAAGAATTTTTACTATCTTCTATATATAAATACTTCTTATTTTTCTTAGTTAATAACTTAATAACTAAATCTAACGGGCATCCCTGCATAAGATGGTAAAAAGTTCCCTAAAACCAACAGATATATAAATAGTTACACTATACCTCAACATAAATATAAGATTTTTGAAAGGTTTCTTAACCACCGTCTCACCAGTCACACCCCTCTACAGCAAAAAATTATGTTTTTTTAACTTTTAGTTTAACGCCTTGAGGCATTAGAGTTATAATATGACAAAATATTAAAAAAGCTATTGTATAAGGAAAAAAATTGTAAGTGACACACTTGAAAAAAATAACTGCTCTATCATTCCTGAAGATGAAAAAAGATAAATACACCAGAGATGTATTCAGTAAGAATACTATCACTTTACGATTTAACCTTATGCGCATTATCTGTACAGCTTTCAAGTGAGAAATGTAATACTTTAATGAAGCTTTAGGTGCACATCAAATGGGGAATAGTATAATGATTTTTCCACTTGTACAACGGTGATCATTTAGAAATACTACAAAGCACTCTCGATATTAAAGTAAGTGCAATCGCTATGTGTACGCGTTTCTAGGGAATTACTGTTCTTAAAGTTCACGGATGAAATGCTGAGTAAAACTATGGAGTACTATTGAAAGAGATAAGTTAACACGGCAAATTTTGTGAAATATCACTGTCGGCTAAAGACGTATATACACAGTCGATTTATGAGAGTTGCTCTTGTGTTAAAGAGTCGTCCAATCTTCACGTAATTCACGAGTCTTAACACACGGTTAATACTTATATTATGTAAAAAGGACATTTTATAATTTAAGATTGTTACAAAAAATTAAACGACTCGCTCTGAAGCTGGGGCGTTTGGCGCTCATGAATTGCATTGTGCGGAGATAGGTCGCCATTGTTATAAGGATGTGTCGCAACAGATGTTTACTACTGCCATATCAAAGGCATAATTAACGTAGAACTCAGACCATGCATAATTTTTTAAGTGTATATTTCACTTGCAATTAACACTCGTCAACATTTCTCACACTTCACATGTTGGTTCGTATTTATCATCATTCATCATCATCTTCAACTGTTATTTCTTTGAGAAGAAAATCTTGGTAATCTAACGTAAACATAACAGAAATTTTTGTATTTGTAATGAGTCTCAACCATGCGAGGTGTCCCCGCAGGAGAGTGAAAAACAAAACAAAAGTGAGAGCGTTGATCCAAAATTATAATTTCAAAAGTTGGCTATTCCGGCAGGAAATGCCGTAAGCAACCATATTGGATGATCCAGTGTGGCCGAATACGCGTCTGTTAGTGTAAGGTATATTTCTCATTTATTGAATAGCTACGACTGGGTTTTCAAATTAAAAAGTAATAGAATTTGATTATAAAGAAATCAGCAAAGTAACAAACCAAATGAATGAAATGTCATCTTTGAAATTCGACAAAAGAGAGAGCAGAAAATTCAACAAAATATTTTTCACGCATTTTATGCACTTAATGTGATATTAATTCAATGAAAAAAACAGAATTTCGGGCGATTCCCTCTAAGCACTGCACCTTAGTTGACATCTTGAAAGTTGAATATTAAAAGAGTACAATTAATTGCGTTAAATATTAACAAATGCAATATGCATCTTACTTTTTATAGAGTAATTTTTCCTTTTTGCAAATACTCTACTTCAGGAATTTATATTACAGTTTACAAGAGCATGGTGTGCTATGTACTGCTATATTAAATTCCTGAGGAAATATATTAATACTCGCTTAAATTGGTACGCAAAATATTCTAAGCGACTGTCATTTAATGTACATGAAAAAGCTCTTCGCAAACGACTATGCAAATATTCAACATAAAAAGCATAGAAATAGACCCACAGCGTATACAACTCTTATAACGAAACATTAAATAATGTTTTACGCCTTTGTGAAAAGCGAGATGTGAAACTTTGGGATTAATTATGCATAACGTCTGTTCGTAGAAAAATAAAAAACAAACGTTATTTTTTTCAAGTCATCCTGCTCACTACATATCGGGTTTTCCGTTTCATAAATATCAACGTAGGAGACTGAAATAGCAAAATTGTTGACATTTCTGTTCTAACAGCTAAACTGTATGGTTTTGGTACATTATAATAATATTAATATTAATAATATTATTTTTAATTTATCAAGTAAGTTAGTAAATCGCTTGGAACTTAATCGTTTTTTTCATTTTTGTCTTTTAGAGAAATTATATAACATGTATCATTAAATTTACTTTTATCGTTGGAGAAAGCTTCGTAACAGTGCACAGAAAAACGGAGAATTTGACTGGAAAAATTGTTTGCAGGGCTGTAGCAATAAAAGTAGTGTATAAATATTGTTCATTTATACACTACTTCATCCACGTTTCATGGGATCCTTGAAATCGAAAAAAAGTGAATGCAAAACGTCCATCCGTTCATCCGTCCGTCCGTCCCGTTCCGTCCGTCCGTCCGTCCCGTCCGTCGTCCGTGCCGTTCAGAGATAAATGCCTAGCATTTATTAATCAACAAAACAGTTATGCCCTATTTTTCCACAATTATTGATATTCCCTGATCAATTTAAAAGAAACTCGAAGCGCCGATGTTTTATTAATTTGATGTAGTATGCAGTATGCTGCTTTGTTTGAAATATTTTTAGTTGTCAAAAAATTTATATTTGATTTTTAAATGAACTGTGGTACTTTCGCACTGCAGCTTCATTCATTCATCATTCATTCATTCCTTCATTCATTCATCATTCATTCATTCATTCATTCATTCATCATTCATTCATTCATCATTCATTCATTCATTCAGTCGGTCAGTCATTTATGCATTTATTTATCCATTCTTCAATTTAACATTCATTCATTTACCTATTGATTCATTTATTTTACTACTAAAACAGTAAAAATTGAACATTAATTTTGAAGGAGGGAAATTTTACGAAATGCACTTTATGTTTTTGCTTCAAATGGAAACGTAATTGGCGACTGCAAAGCAAGGGCAATTTATTTATTATGCAAAAAATACAAGTTTATTTTGTATACAAGTGTATACAAAATACAAGGGTCAATATTCTTCAAAGCACTATATTTTCTCAGACCATCCAAAATTTTAAAAATTTCGTTTACTTCCTCTTGTACCAGAATTAAACTATATATAATTCTGGCCAAATATTTACTTCAAAATCAACATTCATTAGATATGCGTTATTGAAAGAATTTTTACGTATTCTTCTATATATAAATACTTCTTATATTTTCTTATGTAATAACTTAATAACTAAATCTAACGGGCATCCCTGCATAAGATGGTAAAAAGTTCCCTAAAACCAACAGATATATAAATAGTTACACTATACCTCTAACATAAATATAAGATTTTTGAAAGGTTTCTTAACCACCGTCTCACCAGTCACACCCCTCTACAGCAAAAAATATGTTTTTTTTTAACTTTTAGTTTAACGCCATTGAGGCATAGAGTTATAATATGACAAAATATTAAAAAGCTATTGTATAAGGAAAAACATTGTAAGTGAACACACTTAAAAAATAACTGCTCTATCATTCCTGAAGATGAAAAAAGATAAATACACCAGAGATGTATTCAGTAAGAATACTATCACTTTACGATTTTAACCTTATGCGCATTATCTGTACAGCTTTCAAGAGAAATGTAATACTTTAATGAAGCTTTAGGTGCACATCAAATGGGGAATAGTATAATGATTTTTCCAACTTGTACAACGGTGATCATTTAGAAATACTACAAAGCACTCTCGATATTAAAGTAAGTGCAATCGCTATGTGTACGCGTTTCTAGGGAATTTACTGTTCCTAAAGTTCACGGATGAAATGCTGAGTAAACTATGGAGGTAGCTATTGAAAGAGATAAGTTAACACGGCAAATTTTGTGAAATATCACTGTCGGCTAAGAACGTATATACACAGTCGATTTATGAGAGTTGCCTCTTGTGTTAAAGAGTCGTCCAATCTTCACGTAATTTCACGATCTTAACACACGGTTAATACTTATATTATGTAAAAAGGGACATTTTATAAATTTAAGATTGTTACAAAAAATTAAAACGACTCGCTCTGAAGCTGGGGCGTTTGTGGCTCATGAATTTGCATTGTGCGGAGATAGTTCGCCATTGTTATAAGGATGTGTCGCAACAGATGTGTTACTACTGCCATATCAAAGGCATAATTAACGTAGAACTCAGACCATGCATAATTTTTAAGTGTATATTTCACTTGCAATTAACACTCGTCAACATTTCTCACACTCACATGTTGGTTCCTCGTATTTATCATCATCATCATCATCTTCAACGTGTTATTTCTTTTGAGAAGAAAATCTTGGGTAAATCTAACGTAAAACGAAACAGAAATTTTTGTATTGGTAATGAGTCTCAACCATGCGAGGTGTCCCCGCAGGAGAGTGAGAAACAAAACAAAAGTGAGAGCGTTGATCAAAATTATAATTTCAAAAGTTGGCTATTCCGGCAGGAAATGCCGTAAGCAACCATATTGATGATCCAGTGTGGCCGAATACGCGTCTGTTAGTGTAAGGTATATTTCTCATTTATTGAATTAGCTACGACTGGGTTTTCAAATTAAAAAAGTAATAGTAATTTGATTATAAAGAAATCAGCAAGTAACAACTAAATGAATGAAATGTCATCTTTGAAATTCGACAAAAGAGAGAGCAGAAAATTCAACAAAATATTTTTCACGCATTTTATGCACTTTAATGTGATATTAATTCAATGAAAAAACAGAATTTCGGGCGATTCCCTCTAAGCACTGCACCTTAGTTGACATCCTTGAAAGTTGAATATTATAAAGAGTACAATTAATTGCGTTAAATATTAACAAATGCAATATGCATCTTACTTTTTATAGAGTGAATTTTTCCTTTTTGCAAATACTCTACTTCAGGAATTTATATTACAGTTTACAAGAGCATGGTGTGCTATGTACTGCTATATTAAATTCCTGAGTAAATATATTAATACTCGCTTAAATTGGTACGCAAACTATTCTAAGCGACTGTCATTTAATGTACATGAAAAGCTCTTCGCAAACGACTATGCAAATATTCAACATAAAAAGCATAGAAATAGAGCCCACAGCGTATACAACTCTTATAACGAAACATTAAATAATGTTTACGCCTTTGTGAAAAGCGAGATGTGAAACTTGTGGATTAATTATGCATAACGTCTGTTCGTAGAAAAAATAAAAAACAAACAGTTATTTTTTCAAGTCATCCTGCTCACTACATATCGGGTTTTCCGTTTCATAAAATATCAACGTAGAGACTGAAATAGTCGAAATTGTGAACATTTCTGTTCTAACAGCCAAACTGTATGGTTTTGGTACATAATAATAATATTATTTTTTATTTTATTCAAGTAAGTTAGTAAATCGCATGGAACTTAATCGTTTTTTTCATTTTTGTCTTTTAGAGAAATTATATACAAAAAGTATCATTAAATTTACTTTTATCGTTGAAGAAAGTTCGTAACAGTGCACAGAAAAACGGCGAATTTTGGACTGGAAAAATTTTTTGCAGGGCCGTAGCAATAAAAGAAGTGTATAAATATTGTTCATTTATACACTACTTCATCCACGTTTAATGGTTCCTTGAAACCGAAAAAATGACGGCAAAACGTCCGTCCGTCCGTCCGTCCATCCGTCCATTCGTCCAATCGTCCATTCGTCCATCCGTCCATTCGTCCATTCGTCCATTCGTCCATCCGTCCATCCGTCCGTCCGTCCGTCCGTCCGTCCGTCCGTCCGTCCGTCCGTCCGTCCGTTCGTTCACGATAAATTCTAGCATTTATTATAACAAAACCGTTTGCCTGATTTTCTTCACAATTGATATTCCCTAATCAATTTAAAGAAACTCGAAGCCCTCCGAGTGTTTTATTAATTTGTATGTATGTATGTAATATGCGGCTTGTTTGAAATATTTTTAGTTTTCAAAAATTTAATATTTTTAAATGAAACCGTGTACTTTCGCACTTGCAAGAGATAGATCACAAAAAGAGGAATGAAAATGTATCATATCTTAATATTTAGATAATACTTTGATTTATTTTGAATAACGATTACATATCTAAACATTAACAAACCTTAAACACATCAGGTAACTCTTAAATATTTTGCAAACCTTGAAGGTCGTGAATATAATATTTTCAAGAAATCACATTATAACATTTTCAGAAATCAAACGGAAAGGAATGTATAACGACCGAACAGTAATTTTAGTAGAAAATACCTATTGATATCTATAAGAATAAATTAAATTATCTCTTTTCATTTCTGTAGCAAGTATAAATGCAATAAATTATTATTTCACTTGCTCCAGTACCTAAAGAATGATCTGCGCAAATTATTTACGAAAGTTGTTCAAGGTCCGGTTCACTCTTAGTGAAGTTGTCTTAATCTCTTTCGGTGAACAACTTATTGTAATATTCCAAGAATATCACACAATTTCCCCAGAAATCTGGTCATGAATATTAGCTAATTCAACGTATTTTTATTACCTGTAACATATTTGGGGAATGAGACACCTAATACATTCATAAATTAACAATTAAATTTCTTGAGAAATTATATACTTTAAAAACGTGGTAAACTGAACTAATTGGGGGTGTAGTCTGTTCTCATTAGAATATTAGATTATCAAAAAATTGTAACTTACGAATACAAATACATCTACAGGATTAATAGAAAAGGCAACGTAGAGTAGCAATCGTATAATCACATCGCATCGAATGGAAAATTTACATTTTATTTTGTAAAAGTCAAGATTTGTTTTGTAGAGACACTATACACTTAATCACGCGCCAGAGAAAAGTGCACAAGTGAGAAACGAGCAGCAAGTAGTTGTTAATAGATTGAAAACATGCTCTTCGCATCCGTATTTGGGGTTACTTCTTGATTGGTAAATTCCTGCACCTTTGACATTTGGTTGTTCGCATTAATATCTCGAGTTTCTATTCTTAACGAGGAGTACCGAGTCACGAAAAACCTAATCTTTGCGTTTTGTATGATTATCTTTCATGTTAAAGAAAATAGGGAATCATCCTTCTGCATGTATACAGAATCGCTATTAAACTAAGAACTTGTCGGTAATTTGTAATATAGTACTTGAACGATTTCTAATATTTTGAAATATTTATCGTAGGTACTTATTGCAATATCTTCTTTGAAATAATTATTTAATTTCCGTTAGTGGAGACAACAACAACTCTCGATAGTAATGTAAACATATGTTTTAGTGTGTGAACTCTTAGACCTCAAAAGATAATGTTTGTGTTTTGAAACAACACGGTATGGAGCGAGTAGCGGTAGCAGGCACTGACCGTTATACTACGTATTTCATGAACGAGAGATTTAAATTTCAGCGATTTTTAAACGAGCAGAGTAGCAATGTCAGGTGAATGTTTTGGTTGGTTGGCTGGCTGATTGTTAGTGATTCCGGGTGCATCAACTTCTGAGGTCATTATTCCCGTAAGTGTAGTGATGTTTTTCTCGGGATTTCACAGTAATCTTCCGGCGCCGATAATTCGGCGCCGATATACCGTCGACAAACGGGATTTTCCCAACCAGGTATCTCCCACCAGCGGGTACTGCCCCAGTCGGGACAAGCTCTAAGCTCCCGACCGGTCTCCCGGCCGTGAGTGGTAATGTAGTACATGTAAGTGAAAGTGAGGGGTGAGTAAGGAGCGAAGATAGGACAAGCAGAGGAAGGAAATATCGCGCGCGGACCGCGACCCGTTTGTTTCTGCTGCCTGCTGTTTATCGGAGAAACCACGGAGAACTCCCGATCAGAGCAGCCGCTCTCTGGAATTTTCCTCCAGACAACGGCTGAATTCTGCCTATCTGACAAGCTAGTGTCGAAAATTTCAACATTGTCGGGACTCAAACGTAGGACCTCCCTATCAGAGAGAGACTGCAGTGAAATCAGTTCATGCACTAAGCCACTTCTCCCGTATGTGAATTTTATCAAGAATAGTGCCGAGAAAAGCTGCCGAGAAAAGCTGCCGAGAACTCGCATTCGGCACCACAATTTTGACAAGGCTTGGCCTAGAATTAAACCCGGCGGTGGTAGACGTATGCACTAGAAAAGAAAGAATAATTTCAAATAAGCCCACCTCCCTTGCTTCAAAGAGCTCCCAAATTGAGATGAATTATAAATCAGTGGAAGAATATATGAACTGGTGAATCCATAAAAATTAAGTTACAAACATATCGTCTCATGTCATTGAAATATATTTTGAAACTCTAGAAACGTAATATCAAACATCAACAGTCCCTCCCCAAGTAGCCAAGACTGAATTTGCAAGGATTCAGCTGTTGCGTCTGAGGTCCGCCCGCTCAGTCAAGGACGTAAGGCGGTGACCTTGAGCGCAACGGCACTCTCGACCCCTTCGGCTGCCAATCAGCACGAGAAGCCGGCGCCTCTCGGCGGACAGCAAACGCGCAAAATGAGTCACTCGCATGTCTGTTGTGACAATAAGCCGGAAAAACGTTGGATATTTATAATTGTAAAATAAGTATGCTTATTAAAGTTCTCAAATCTTCTCTGGCAATATTATAGGACTCTGTTCTGTGAAATGTTTTGTTCAGACGTCGAACACTACTATTTTACTAATTAAATATTCTTCCCTATTGTATACAGCCTCCATCCACATCACACACGCACACAAATCAGTGCCAACATGCCGTGTTATGTGTTCTACCGCCGCTGCTTCCGCGCCGGCATGTCTGCCACTGAGGGCTGAATAACACTGACTAACAAGACCAGCGAACGGTGTATAAAAAGATTACTATAAGAAGGGACCGCTTTGATAGCGACTGCTTGGACAACTGTTTGCAACATAACTGTAGTTATGTCCTTGCACTATTTTGTCAGTGACTTCGTTTACATTTAGCTCATTTGTAAATTGCTTAATCTCCCATGTCTAGCGTTGTCATCGCCATGCATGACGTTTATTTGTTTCCCGACCTGGTCCCTTCTTAGCGCAATTCCTCTACAGTATGCGGGGGCCTTGCTGGGTCCAAACAGACCCAACTGATCGCCCACGGTACGGCCGTCACCGTTCTTCTCCGCCAAGCAGTCGCTACGCCCGGGCACAAATAGCAAAACAACGTTTATGAAAGGTGAGCTACCTTATAGGTGAGCAGGTCCTCGACGACGCAGGCCAGCGTCGCCTCGCGGCCCACGGGCGCCGTCACGTTGTTGATCAGCTCCCCGAACTTGGGCACATCTGCAACAGCACCCAGCACTCGCTTCAGACACACTGCACCGCACAGAGCAGGGCGCGGGGCGCGGATTCGCCGCCAGGGGCGCTGCCGGCCCAGCGCGCGCAAGCCGCTCGTACACAGGAAAATGCCTTCAAGCTCCGTTGCGCTGCATTTGGAACGCAACGTCACAAGATACAACAGGGAGACTTGTAATAACAAAGCATTCCCCAAAAATATGAAATTACAACAGTTTTACATTACCAACAATATAATTACCCAAATCTTGATCATTAATGATAATACCAAAAAAAAATACAATAAAGACTCCATTTGATTATATTAACTTTCTGGAACAACCTGTTACAGATTTTTCATTTGCATTGTTACGTTTCATTTAAAATGTTGCTTTCTATAATATTCTTTACATAATCTATGTAAGGTTAGTTACTGATTAAACCAGGAAGAGTATTAGAAGAGTAGTATTGTGTCCAGTATTTTTACAAATGGCTTACAATACTAATGTAGTGTATGGTGTACAGAGGGCTTATTTACAGTAATCCCAATACAGGGCCTGATTATGCAGTATTGTGTTCATTTAAAATGTTACAATGTACATTACAATGTACAAGTGTTGATGTGTTAATTTACAATGTGAATTTATTTAACGAGACTTTACATTGATTCTTTGTAATTCAAAACGAAGAAGGGTGTTTATTAAAGATTCTAATTCCGATAAAGTCTAAATTTTTTCAATGATCTAATCCATTCGGTATTCCGTAGGGTCTTATTTCTTTGGTAGTTCTATTTTGATATCATCGTGGGATACCGGATACTCTCCAATAGGTGCATTGACGAAATCATTTGCTCTATTATCAAACAATTTACAACCTATATTGGTATTACTAATAATACATCTAAGATGTAATCCATTCAAACCTAAATTAACTATAGATATTTTTTGATATTCATTATATATTTTGAAATTCATTATATGTATAAATCCTGTCTTTTGAATCAATCAGATACGTGAAACTGTAGGATATATGAAGTATAATTGGTTTCTTCTTACATTTCAAATATCCTGCTGTATTTCGTTTCTGATTGTATCATAAAAACAGCAACAATCAAATCAATCACATTTTTTAATTTTCTACTTTTTGCTTTTAGTAGTGTAAGAAGAGAAAAGAGATGACTGTTTCTTAGTACTCAAAATAAATTACACAATCCCATGGCTTATTCTTCATTGACTCCTCTACGATGAATTAAATTCTACGAATGAATTCTATTGAATTTCGAAGTAGCAAAATTTACTCCTAATTTTAGTTTTGTCAAACCAATGTTATTTGATATGAAATTAGTTAAATGAAGGGTCATTTAATTAATGGAGAAATATTCATCTCAATTGAACAATTAACGCATTCCAAAAGAATAATTATCGTAATTAAATATGTATTGGCCATCATGGAGTGCATTTTTTTTTTGCGATTGTATAGTAACGATTTTCAGAAGCCTATCTGAGGTTCACCCAGCTCGCTGTTTACAAGATGACCGTTGGAAAACTGGAACAAACCCTTTATTTTTGAGAATCTTTATCAAATATAATTTGAAGTACTTTAACTTACAAAAACAATAATGTTTACTAATCGCCGGTAATCAAAATATTAATAACGTGAGAATATAAAAATTATTACGTTTGTGCAATTAAAAAAATAATACAGAAAATGTCGTTTATGTAATGTTATATAGTGCACTAAGTACTATCCGTGCAGAAAGTGTAAGAAAAATTACAGCGGGTTTTTTTATAAAAACTTGTTTATAATGTTTTTGAATATTAAAATGACTATATTTCACTCATACTTACCGGAAAACTACTAAATTATTGAAAAAATGTACATAACAATAATTAAAGATCTGATTGTGGAAAAAAACATTATTTCAAGAGAAAATCACTATATTGAATACTAAAGTAGCAGAAAGACGTCGAAAAAGTTGCCACTCCTTTCGGTTTTGGCCCGCCCTCCAATTATTGGCGCTTAAAAGTTATTTTTACACGTTTTATCAATTGTTCGGCTCCCTAATAGCAGTAGAATTGAAACACAAATTTTTAATATTATAAAACGAATACATCTAGCCAGACATTCACATTTTCATTGGAAAATTTAATGCATTTTCAAGAAAAGGTTCGAGCGGTTCTGAAAATGCATATGTTGAAGCACATTTTGGAGCAAAACTTTCGAATTTTCGAGAGACTTGATAAGAACTTTTTTTAAAGAATTGTACTTACAAATATGAAAACGTATAAGGTAAGCTATTAAGTAAATATTACCGACGTGAGAAATATTTAAAAAATACATTGGTGTATTTTTGAAGGACCAAATGAACAAATTTAAGTAGTATTCATGTCATGTTATTCAGCAGTTTTTGCACTATCCATACAAAAAGTTCGGAGGTGAATGGGAACTGTTTTCGAGAAAATGCAGTTTGAACGTTTTTGAAAATGTAAAATTTTGAGATAATTTTCACGGAAAAGTTTTGATTTTTCGAAAAATTTAATCAGTCGTCAATTGAAGCCCTTGTCATTACAAATGCAATATTGTATACAAATTGCCGATAATGTAAATATTAATGACGTCGGAGAGAAGTTCCAAAATAAACCATTTGCGAAATTTTGGGAACAACTACAAAGAATACAGCAAAATGGCGTTTATGTCGTTTTATACAGTGAATTTAGTGTTATCCAAATACGAAGTTTACAAAATAGAGCTCTTTTGAGAAAATCTGGTTTTCGATTTTTTTTTTAATATTGCCCATATTTTACGCCATACATATGTTCACGAGCAATACTTTTTTTTAATTACACTGCATTAATAAAATGGATAACTGTTAAGAACAAATTCCATTTGAAGCAAGATCCGCAATCTTCTATATTCTAGTTGTAGGACGAACAGGTGAAAGGTGATCATTCTCCTCACTGCCGTAATTTCCATTGCATCCAGCACATCACATATTAATCAGGTCCCGCGCCTGCTTCACGGGTAATACGGTACTTGCTGCCAATACCAAGCTTCACCGCTGTCTACACATGGCGTCGTTGTCGCACACAACAATCTGTGGATAAGTAGATACGCTCCCGTGTGCACTGGCATGTCATTTAAAAAGTAACATAACGATACACGCACTAGTACGTTACATTATTTACGTAGCATTGTTCGCTTCACCACGTACTGACCAATCGCAGTAGAGAAGTAGCAGTGCAAAACAAAAGATGTGAAATAGTGTCACAACTGTAACTTACATTTATAAAATTATAATTGCATATAACGTAGTAATTTTTTAGACTTTTAGGGCTTTTACGTAAACAGTCTGTTCATTTACGTTCACTCCTATCTGCAAATTAAAATCAGAATATAAATGGCAAAATATTATTGTAATATATCTTTTGTTTGTTCATAAAGATATATTTACGCGATCTATCCAGATTCTTCTCTCCCTTGCTAAATTATCCTGGCGCAAATTATTGTGACTATAACGGTATTTTGTTACATTTTTACTAGAACAATCTGAACGGGGAACGTGATGCTGGAAAGGGTAGCTCAGTAAGTTCGGATGACTTCTACATTTCCAGAATCCCTTGACCTCGTGACGAAAAAGAGACGTCGCGCAGCGAAGCCCTGAGCGACCGACGGCTGGTGGTCGCCCGCGCGATGGCTTCCGAGATGTGAGCTCTTTCCCCACCACTACTACGAAATTTCCCCAAATAATATCTTCAATGAAACAAAATTCCCACACTTTGAAACGAAAATCAGTCTCTATAATACGATCTTACGACATGATGTCCCTGATGATTCCGTTGTCTGTCCTCTCAAATTCAAATAAAACAAACATCGTCTTTCCTCGTCCTTTCCCATCGTTCTTTTCATCGTCGAAACCTACATCATCTTATTTTGTGATTTGTACGTACCTGTCGTCTATTTTTATCTTTTTGACACATAATAATGTGAGAGAATAACGTGTCTTGTTTCTTTTTTAGTCATAATAATTGAGAAAATAATTTCTTTCAAAACTCCCCAAACTTTTTTTCATCCATTTATGTTCCCCATTTCTTCCCCACACCAAAAAAATCCCCATTTTGGGAACAAAATTCCCTAATTTGGCAACCCTGCTTTCAAGATTCGCAGAAATGGCGCGTGGCAAGCCGCTTCCCGGCCTTATCCCGAGCGCTCAGCTATCGTCTTGCACTCGGGGGAGGGAGGGGGGGCAGTTTTTCGCAGAACGAAGATCTCTGTTTGTCGGTGAAAGGTTTTATTCTTTTAAAACTATTAAATCTGTAGTGCACGCACTTATCACGTGTCTGAGCCAGGCAAGTACAAATGATTTAAATTGTATTCTGTATCTCAATAATTTATTAAAGCGTAAATTTTCCACATTGCTTCTCGCAACATCACGCAACGATCACACCACTATTCTACGATATTATGGAGAGACTAATTCACCCATAATAATAAGTTTTAAATACTCTCTCAGGAATTACTAAATAAAATAGAGAGATTAATTCACCCATAATAATAGGTTTTAAATACTCTCTCAGAAATAACTAAATAAAATAGCATCTCAAATACATTTTTTAAATTTTTAAATAATGTAATTTATAATCATTCTAAATTAACAACAGCTTAACTTCACTCTCATTGACATAGACGAAAAAAACTGCGACCAATGTTTGCTTTTCCACGCCGCTAACGGCCTACCTCAATCGAGCTACATCTTTTGTGGGAGATGGACGTGTCTGTGCCTCCCTCGTGCTCAGTCATTCTTTAATTATGTGCGTACGACTATTATGTGATTATGACACAGAGTTAATATACTTGACCATGTGCCAACCAGTTCGTGTGTTTTAAAGCCTAATCATCTTACAACACGATATTACGTTATAAGTAATTCTCTGTACTGAACTGTTCATCCTTCGGCAATATGACTGTAACATGAAAACTATATATATGTATTTTATACGATTCTTGCATTATTAAAATATACGTGACATTGAACTGTAAATTGTGTCATATTGTTAATGTATAACTTCCTGACATGTGATGTTAGATTACAAGCTCACGTTAGTGGAAGTTGTGGTGTTGTCGACAAATAACTGACGCTAAAATCTATGTTGCTTCGCGACAGACTAACTCATGTCTTCCGACAAACATTCCGATTCAATGACAATCATGTGCTCTGCCAACATAGTCGCCAGCTAATGGTCCGGTGGTGTAACAACTCTGCTGTTCTGCAACATCACCCGCTTCCAATGCCGGGCATTTACATGGAGCTCATCAAGTATTTTCTGCACGTCTTGTCACCAACCTGAGTATTTTCTCTTTGCGTTTTAGCATCAGGCATTACCAACCCTAATTTGATGTATCAATAGCATTCAGCTAATTTAAATGTTGTGCTTTCTACCTTCATTATTGAAAATATATATCTGGACGTATAGTTCTGTTAATTCAAACATATCGTGTGTTTTCTTGGAAGAATAATCAACATTCTTATAAATCGTACGTTGCTAAATTTTCCCAATCTTCTAAATGTTTATTTTAATTTGATTACATTTGAGTTGAACAGATTTTTTTATGAATCTTCCTCCATGATAGCCCATGATACGAGATTACAAGTTCGTTTCAGGTCAACTAAAGAGTACATCTCGCGAGATGAAGACGGTGGTCCTTCGAATGTAAATCTGAACTGAGTTGTCAAGGTATGTGGCGGACCAAGTTACTACATCATCTACACTGCTTGACACTAAAGAAATGAAAATATTTGATCACTTTTATTTTAAGGTTTAATACATTTTTTTTGCCCGCGAATTGGCCGACTAGGACCACGCATGCATGCACCCTGCATTTACCGTGGCTCAGTATCATTATCGCGGTGAAAGGTGCATGTAACTCCAATTGGGGGCTAGCATTTAGCTGAGTCTGATTTTATTCCCCAAAGTTGTTAGCCCTGGGGATATGAAAGATGAAATGATGATGATAATGAGGGGTAAAAGGACGACACACTCATTTAGACATACACAAATACACCTATGATCTTCTGGTCCGAAACCACTACAGCACAACTGTCTTAGCGATCTCGTCCACCTGATTGGCATTTATTATTTCATGTAAAGACTGTGGTATTTTACTTAAATTTTAAAAAACTTTTGCACACGAGATAATGTTACTAAACAATTTAGTAACTTATGTTTGTGTGTTTTTACTTCTTATATTTATTTCCTTAATGTTGTAGAAATTATTTTCATCTTTAAATTCTAGAAGTGCTAGATATTTTGAAATGTGCGGGTTATTATTTCTCATACCTCGTTAAACGTGGAGTGCATAAAGAAGGGCCGAGTTACTGTATAAGATTTATACTCGGCCATTTGTTTCATACGATAATCTGTGATTTGTTTGCTGCAGTTGAGTTAAAATGCTGCGCTCTATCTTCCACATAATTTACTTGAACACGATGTAATTTTCATTGTAAATGAATGTGAAAACGCTCGCATGAAACTTCGCAGTATAAATTAAATATGTCCAACTTTCCAAAAAGGGACGTAATGTTTTCGCGAAAGCGGGCACTTTGTGAGCCGCCAGTCAGCGAGACTGTGTTGTGCTTCCTCCCTCATTAGCGAGGATGGCTTCTCATCTCAAGTCCCTTTGTTCAATTACCTTCTTGTCAACTTTCCTCAGTGTGGAAATGTCAGCCTAGTAAGTGGGTTATGTCGAGTCGCAAGTAACTACCCAACTTTCTGGATATCGGTCTTCACCCCATACGCGCTCATGAGCATCCAAGGCCCTGAGAAACGCAGCGACGTCACTCGCCTGGGGGGGGGGGGGAGGGGCAACGCCAGGGCACTTTAAGGGAAAGATAAAGCGCTACGACTGCAGGAAACTAGGAAACTTTAAGGAGCAATCCCGCCTTGATCCCTCGTGGCATTGATTCATTCTAATCCGCATTCTTACTCCGGGGCCGGCGTCTGCAAGGGCCCAGCCAGAAGGCCGCGGGAACAAACGGGCTTTAAATAGGCGGAAATTTTATGCTTCAGCTTTAACGGCCATAAAACCAGGAGCGCCAGTGGGCCGCGTGGGGCGTGGCGTGTCGCCTTGGCGGGAACCGTGACGCCCCGTTGTCAAATTCGCACCAGATCCGTCACGCGGCACTCAGTCCGATCCGATACAGCGTACCTGGCCTGCCGAACAACGCATTCCACTCGCTTAAAATGGAGCTTTGTGCGCGCCGGTCTGCTTTTGTTGGCGCCTGTACCTAGTAAATTTCTCTTATCTCTCGCTCCAGCCGCCGCAAGCAGCAAATCCCTGGGCCGATGGCAGGCGCAGCGGGCGAGTCATCCGAACGATAGCGCAATTAGCGGCCTCTCGGCCTCTCGCGCGCTCTTCCGCGTTTTTCGCTTCTTCCTCGGATTTTCTCTTCCCGTCGGCGTGGCGTCGACGCCGCGTCGGGTGACAGGTGGGCCTACCCCGTCACATCAACGAGTGTTTAACTTGTCACCTCTTTGCCATGGCGCCCCCCAGGGACGGCGAAGATCTCCAGGTCACATTTAAAACGCGAGTGCAGTCGCAAATGAAATGAAATTGTTTAACAGAAAACGCTTCCGGGAAGATGGATCGTAATTTTAATGGAGAAGTTGTGTCGTGTTGAAAAAGTAGCAAGGCGGGGCGCGGTCTTGTGACGGAGCCCCGGAGGGCGGTGGACATGTTACTTGCGGGGGAGGCTGGCGACCTGATGGGCCGGAAGAAGAAAGAGACAGGGGAGGGGCGGCGACGTGCGTCAAGAGGTGCGTGGGCGCTTCCTTCAGAGACCTACGGGGGGGGGGCGGTTAGCAGCAAACTTTATAGGAGACGTGATATTAAATAAAGCGCGGTGCAATGAAGTGAACACTTTTAAAAACTCGACGAGAAAACTTTAGTTGGAAAATGTTTCCGTGGATATAACTTACAGCATTTATGAGTTGTATTATATATCTAGTAGAAATAAAACTTTTTTTATATGGAAGTATAATTTATTGTAAAATGAAGACTTGCAAAACCGATTAGTATCGGTCTAAAGTCAGTAATTTAATATTTTCTCAGAAATAAAAAAGTCTAAACTAGTATGTTTAAAGAGAATGGTAACAAAACTCATTAATTCTATAAAATCAACTCTTTATTATGATTAATTAGAAGGTTAATAACTTTCGAATTCACAGTACACTCCCGTTTTCTTCAGATTTTCTTTACTTTATATATTCTCAAAATATTTTAGTGTTAAGATCGCTCCCCTCCAAAAAAACAGAATTTCTGAAATTTCTTCCGGTGTTATTTAAACACCGAGTAGAAAGTTCTCTGTATGCAATTTTAAAACTGTGTATTACTGTTCATATTTCAAATTTATTTTTATCTTCTCGTACACTTGTGGAACAATCATTTAACAGTTGTAGAAAACTTGCAAGTATTTAATGAATGTACGGTCGGTATGATAAACTATACCATATGACTGTTTTACTTCACCTTGCAGTGTATTCTAAATAGTTCAATACATTTTCACCAAAGCGGTTTGTTTTCATTAAAAATTAAAATCTCTTCTTTACATTATGTACTGCATTTTTCTGCATACTTTCAGCTCTAAATACAATCGTAAAATTCGAGCGCCCCTCTCTGCTCTATGATACAACTTGTTATCTAAATTCCATGTAATGGAAAACCTAGAGACAGCAAAATTATTGTTTGTTTGGCTTTTTGGTGATGAAAGACCACATTTTCACATTCTCGCCCCCAGGCAGCACAATTACAAATATAGGTTTTGTGACGAATCTGCGTCACCGGAGTTACACTCCATTCTTCTTTCAATTTTCTGCTTGACTATCGCCCATTCACGTGGACAAATTGTTTTTAAAACAAACCGGAGCCCTGAATGGAAATCACAGCGAATGCCTGCGTAAGCACACCCCTCCTCGCCCGCCGGATTCGAAACCAAATGCGGATTTCGTAGACATCTACCAATCCACCAGCCCTCCCGCTATACTCCGTGGGGATTCACCCACCAAGCCTCTTTAATTCGTGGCCAACGTAATGGCGATTAAAAGTCATAAAGTGGCTCCCAGCACGAAAGCAAGTTTATATGTACCCAAAATTTAATTTATTTGGATTACATTCATCTAATTTCTACTAAAACTCTTCAATATAGTTAAACCGCAGCGAAATCCTCTCATTGAAGAGTAAAGGTTTGTTTCACATTTGTCGTTTCTCTGATCTCACGAAAAATAATGACAATCTCGGCGAATGGTTTAAAAATGTAAAAATAATTAGCATATTAACGAAGGGCTGCAAACAAATAAGCTTCATTATCGTTGTTATAGAGGAAAATTATTGGCGTTATAAAGTCTGAAATACATGACAGCAATTTGTGCATCATATAATGTGGAAATTGTGATTTAACTTTTAAAATATAATTAATTTATGTGTGGGATCAGTTTGAAGCGTATGAGAAGCGTTTCAAAATGTAGGCGTTACAAATAAATGACATCACAAAATCACCGGCATTATAACTATTGGAATACAACTGGTTTGTTGAGTTTGTTGAAAAACGTAAAAATTTTTATATCCAGTTGTTTTATAACTTCAAATGGGGAAACATTTTATTATCTGATTCATTTTATATTGCCATATTTTCTGTGTTCAGAACAAGTTATTCAATTTTATCCGAACATTCAAAACAAAACAAAAATTGAGATCGTATGTTTGAAAGAGAGATCAGGTATATATATTTTCTTAGTTCTCTCACTCGTGTGGAATAATAATTATTTTTCTTTCATGTATCTAAACATAATCGTATTACTTTAATTTTCTCCACTATTATGAAGGATTTAGATGAGTACTTGTCTCGCTACTAGTTGTTGCACCACTAGTTAGTAGTATCCATCCACCAAGCGTGAATTGTGTCTACATAATTTTTAAGCACTCGGTATTTCACTAATTGCTTTTGTCTACACACGGAAATAAAAGAATAACACCATCACCGCTTCTTCTCAAGAGAAAACGTGAGTCACACACATCAATAAAACTATTCTAGTGATGTCTTTTCATAGACTGTTTTTCTTGCCAGTTTTCGGATTACATGTCTTTATGGACGTGTTCACAGCTACCTCAGTGAATGCAAGTTTTCAAACACCACATACAACACCTTCCTTCTATAAGTGGCAAGAAACATCTTAGTGGTGAACACAAGATGTTTGGTGAGGATGTGCCGTTCACATGTGAATTTAACTTAATAAGAATTAATATTTAATGAAAAATTGGTGTCTAAATTACCCAACGAATGAATTATGTGTCCCGGTTAATAGTATGTTTTTGACATTCGAGGTATGCGGCAGAAGTCAGGGCAACTATTACATGTACAGTACAACTATTTTTTCTAAAAAAAAAGGAAAGCCGAAAAAAATTAAAGTAATGCGGCTGTGGGTTTGTTAGTGCCTCTATTAGCACAGATCAATATTACATCAGTTGTCCGACTACCGCCGTGCGAGAGAAATGTAACATTTTGCGCAGCCATCTTACTCCAAGAAAATCGTTCTCCATGAAAGAAACATCAAAGAATTCAGAGAGCCTCTCCCTCCATCAATCTCTCGATGCATCAATCCCTCGATGCATCAATCCCTCGATGCATCAATCCATCGATGCATCAATCCCTCGATGCATCAATATAACGATGCATCAATATCTCGATGCATCTATCTCTCCCCTTGTGTCTATCTCTCCCCATTATCTATCTCTCCCCATGTATCTCTCTCCCCATGCATCTCTCTCCGCATGTCTCTCTCTCGCACTCTCTCTTCCCCTCTCTCTCTTTCTCTGAGACTGTTCTGAGGTTCACATTTTCACAATGTACTTTCGGGCGTTCCGTTTTTAATTACTCCTTTTCAGTGTATCCTAGTGTGTGCTTCAAGTTCTCTTTCAGAAAGTTTCTCACTTTAAAAAAAATCACATAACTCCCTTTCTTCTACTTTCAACTATCACTTTCCCCGTTATCGTTCCCCTTGACTATTAGAACCTTTTTTTTCTGCATGAAGGCGCTTATAGACAAAACACCTCGTCTTGTCCTGAAGAGTGTTCGCCTTCCATTTGATATAATATCCCCAGTTCCTTTATATTCACGTACTCTATATTTAATGTTTTCTGATTACTTGACAATGCCTTTCACCTGCCCCTTACGTGCTCCTCGTGGCGCCGGGTGCTCCCCCGCCCCTGGCGGCGCATTATCTCCCGGCGTGAGAAGCGTCCTCTTGGCGGCGCGCTCGCCTCTCACCTGCCAGCGCCACGGCCCTCTCCACCCCGCCCCCCGCGGGGCTCGACCCCTGCCAATATTTTGTTTTTGCGAGTGACAAAGCCGATTTTGCGGTCCCAGTAGCCAGTAACATCTTTTGAACTTGAGTCGTTAGTTCTTTTCTGTTAGATGGTATAATGTTTACTGTTTTTTCCCACCGTTAAACCCGCTCTATCTAGTGTGCTACCCTAGATCCTATTTTACCGTTGTCTGCCTTTCTTTGCTCGCGTATTAGTTTATCATTTTCAATTTTATTAGATGGGGACATGTATTCTTTCTATTGGGGTGAAGGTCTACGTGGCGTTAGACTTTTGCCTTTCATTCACTCGGATTTCCATCTTTTTAAATTCAGTTAGATAATTTTGTTTAAGTGTTCCTGGAGCACTTCAGACGGGCCTTTCATGATCTTCATGACTCGGTTATTACCCGCCTGTGTCACCCGCGTTATGTGCCGACGTTGTTAGGGATGATGGAAGATTCTAAGCCCTAGTGTGTGTATATATATATAGTGTAGAGAATGGCGCGCAGAACCGCTTCCCTTGTGGACACCACCAAGACTTACCGGTGTAATTTGAGTAAGCCTTCTTGTTGTTTTACTGGAAAAACCTTTCAAGGAGATATGACCCTTTATAAATAATGTAGAATTCTGATGTAAAAGCATCTTTTAATTTTATATAAGAGGCCAGTGCTGCCACACTTATCGAAACGCTTGAGCGACATCTATTGAACGCCGGGGCTGAACAGTATTTGCTTTCTTCCAGAACCTTTATTAATTTCGTTTACTATTCTATGCACTTGTTCGATGTAGAGTGTGGAAATTTCTCTGAAAATCCCAAATGGTAGTTGGCGGGTTTAATAAAGATTATTTCATATTTATCTGTGGACGTTGTAGCGTTGTAAAAGCAGCTTCTCTAGTGAGCCTTCGAGATTTTGAGCTAGTAAAACTGATAGGTCTGTGTACGATAGAGACGTCATTGAGTTGGTTTACCGGCTTTTTTGTATAAGAATTATCTGCAGCTACCTTCCATGTGAGAAGGATAATGTCCAATTCTTAATACTGCGGTTGAATATTGAAAGTTATTAGTATTTTTGCTTACTTCTTGCGGGGTTAATTTCTTCAACACATCGCCCGGTTATTAAAGTCTGACATGTCCTGCGCGGCTTTCGGGGCGGTAATGTTGTATAGCTTTTTCTATTTCATAAGTTGTGAATGCCCTTAATGGCAGCACATTGTTGCAGAGGGTAGTTTTCATATATTATGCTCGTACTCACGTGCCGCTTCTGTTCAGTGATGGATAATGGCTGAATACGTTTGCAAGGGGTGTGTCACATAGTGCATCTTGCACTCCTACCGCGTTACTTCTTGCCAAGAGAACCCATCTTCTTTGCGAGTGGAATTATAGGGAGGAATTTGGTTGAGTTATGCCAGTCTTTTAAATGGCTTCTAGTGGCCTTCCACAATGAAAATCGGATCTTTAAAGGGGGAATAGATTCCTAAGATATTTAATTCATTTCGTTATTCTTCCAAAAGTTTGGAAGTGCAATTTAAGATCTGTAGTTGCTCTGTTCAGTTTTCTTTTATCCTAGTGGATGTCTTGTGTTCTTTGGTAGGTTCTTATTTAGTTTTCTCTTTTGATGCAAACTTTTTCCTTGATGTGCTTGGAAAGTATACTTTGTTATCTTTTTATTGTTGGAAATTTTCAGTGAATGCCCATGCTGCGTCTTGTATACATCTCGTTAAAATGTTAATCCACTGCATTCAGCTACTTCATTCTTTATTCTTCAGTGGAAGACCGGAAACCCCATTAAAATTATCTTCGTATATAAGCCCTGGAATTCATCCAGTCAGTTATCTTGAGGTGTGGGTTAAGGTTCAATGTCTTTCTCTTGAGGAGTGATCGTATGTGTACCTAATTTTAAGATAATAGGAGTGTGGTGCCGAGCTGAGAATCAAGCGATGCCCTTCAGTTTGGTATAAAAATTGCGAAGAACATGCCCTTCACCAAAATAAAGAAATTCAATAAGATCTGGAATTTTGCACGTTACTGTTGGCCAGCTAAGTAGGTTGCCCTGTTGCAGTTGGTACGACAAGATTCATTGGAATAATAGCTTTGTTTAACTCCCTCACCTCTAGTTTGTTAGTCTGGAACCCCAAGTTCGATTTATCGGCATTATAATCTCCACCGACGATGAATCAAATGTTCCAAGTGATTCAAAAAAAGTTCTTGAAAATCCGTTCACTTTTATTTTATGTTTTAAGCGTGGACAATAGCACGGCTGAAATGCTTAAGGGTCCATGCGAAGTCATTGATCTGATTGTACTTTCTTTGTAAATGTTCTTCACAATATGCTCTATTTCATGGTTTCCTATAGAATTATAACCTTTTATGCAAGGCCTGGCATGCCTGCCCAAGGGGCAATTTCAACTTCGGGGTTAAAAATGATTGTTGTATTATACGATCGTAAACTTTCGGGAAATTTAATATGGCTCTTAGCTCGTCAAGTGCGTTCTCGGACACTAATAATAATCTATCCTCATATATTATGAAGAAAAAAGTTCGAACTTCTCGTCTTCTCGATTCCGAGGGGAACCCCGTTTGAGGCCATTCCAGGCGTGATGAGTAACTGGCCTTCGTCATGTTGATTAGAAGTATCGACATGAGATTTATTTAGCGTGGCTTATTTGCTTCCGCTTATGCTTACTAAGGAGAGTTTTTCAAAATTTGCGAAACGATTCTGTACAATTGTTTCTCAAGTTTCACTTTCCGCAGGCGGCGTGTTTGTTAGAAAGAAGTTCGCGCGTAGATTGTGATTACTGTAGAAAGGTTTGGGGTCTCGCACTGGTTTTCTTGAGAAATGTTTGCGTAAAAGTCCTTTTCTGAATGGAACGACATTATCGGATTTTTTAGATTGCATATGTATTTTGTGGTTCAGGAATCTTTTCCTTATTGAAGGAAGTTTGATAATTATGATAACATTACCTTTATATGTTGGACCGGTGATCTTCTCTCGCAATTCGTCGCACATTGCATGCCTATCTTTCTGGCTTTATCACAATCTTCAATCCGGTGTCCTTCTCCGCACCGCATGCAGCGCTTTTGTTTCGTGCAATAACTTTAGTGTGACCATAGTCAAGCAGTTTTTACACGTACTATTTCTTCCTTCTTGCGAAACAGGCTTCCCGAACGAAACCTTATACAGTTGTTAAGACCGATTTATTTCATAAATACTTTTATTGTTGTTGGCTTGTTCTAGGTTCAACAAAAAATTATGGATAATGGTGCCTTAGGTAACTCGATGATTTAGCATATAAAAATTTGGGACAACTTGTGACCAAGATTTGTCTATTTCTTCTTGTGTAGCATTGCAACATCTGTTGACGGGGATGAATATCATTTCAATACTTACTACTGAATGCTCGATCTTCTTTCATCTGATATGTAGGAAAACATATATTTCTTGTTTTCAAGGGCTGACGACCCGGTGCGAAATGCATCGGATGTTGCCGGCATATTTATTACATGCTGATTATAAAGCAATTTGTAAGTAGTAATCTTCTGTTTTAGAACTTCTCTGAATTATGTTCTTCATTCCAGTTATATCTTCTACTCCTGGAATGAATATAGGCGGAGGTTTATGTTGCGGTATTAGATCTGTTGTTGTGATGTTACTTTCAAAATTTTCTTGATGTACGTAGCAGTTCAAATATGTTCGTAGTCACGACATTGAAAGAAAGAATTAGTCTTCCCTCGCGCCCGGACTTCGTCTGTCCTGATCATCCAATAATTTACCGTTTGGTATTTTCTATTACCGTAAAACTTTTGCCCAAGAGTTGTTGCTTTATCTTTAGAATTAGTTGACAACTTTTGCAGTATTTAATTGAGAATTCCACAAAAAATTGTATTATTTTGAAAGCAGTCTTGACTTACAGGTGGTTTGATTGCTCCATTGGCTGCATTCGTTGTAAATGCTGCGGTATTTGCGATAATTTTTGGTTCAAAGTAGTTGTATTTTGCTGATGCTGACGTATGTATTATGTTTTTCTGTTCGATTAACTGTTGCTGAGAACATTATTTGTTGATGCGGAAGCTTCATGTATATGATCCATGTTGGCGACGGTCACTATGGCTGGGGCAATGGCACTGCCGAGGCCATCAACTATAATAATTTCGTTATCACTTAGTTTTCTTTAGTTAACACCACTATTTGATTGAAAATTACTTTCAATTATTCAGATACTTAGAATATTATTTTCGATAACTAAGCTATAAAAACTGTTTTAGCATGTTTACGTTTCGGGCACCGCGGGATGGAAACAGAAACACGTCCGTTTCACCTCGAGTCACAAGAGACTCTATTGCATTCTGTTGCTACCCAAAAAAGAGTAGTTATAAAATTTGTGCTTGGTGAAAAGTGGTTAAAAAATCTAATACCCTCTCCCCGGTTGCCGAACCCCGTTCCCGAGGCAGCAACAGCAGAAGCGGTTGGGACGGTGGTCGAAGAAGCCCCGGGCACGGGCACGGTGCGAAGCCTGCAAGAAGAGGCAATAGGTGGCCCAGACAGCTGCGTTCGATCTATCTGTCTTCTTCTGCCAGCGGAGATTCTCCCGGCGGAGGGCCCCGAGAGCGACTTGTGGAACGCCTCATCGCGAGTGCGAGTCGTGTAATTAACTCCGGTAATCTCGTTTAGATACTGTTCTCGGTGCCTTGTTTTGAGTAGATGAGGGTCTTCCTCCACCAGCCAGTTGCCGATCTTATTGTGCGCTCGTGCTGTAACGAAGCTGCGAGAGGAGTGTATCATCCCTTTGTCCGTGGCGCCGCGCCCCGCCCCGCCACCGCTACCGTGTTCAAACGGAATCGGCGAGTGGGCGAAGCGCAAAGGCGAAGGCGGGGAGCGGCGCGCCGAAAACCGTAATGTAAAAGCCGGCTCTGCCCGCTTCAGCCAAACCAGTCGCGAAAGCAGCGCCCAGAGTAGTGGCGGCGCCGCATTTGGATAAATTGATTTTATCAAATCTGCGTTGCTAATCATGTGTCTGGGAACTTTCTCGCATTCAAAGAAACTGCGCGAGTCCGGATTTCTGAAACGAGATAAGCATTATTTTGAACTTCTGGCGAAGACACAGTGATGTATGATTTTTACTTTTATGTCACACAAAACTTTTGTCTTGGCCCGAACTGCTGCCCGTCGCTGCTCGATGAAAGCGCGGAGGCTAACAGGACGGAAGGAAAAAGTTAATTTCGCCCGCCCGGAAAGAAGTGTCCGGGCCAGAGGGCGAGGAACGTCCGAGTCCTCGGGACTGACGAGCTTCCTCTACGGCGAGGGCTGCTGTCGAAAGAACACACCAAGTGTGTCGTGTTCACTGCTTAGGTGAGCGTTCTATAGTCGCTATGATCTCTTTATTGCGTCTCAAACTAAAATAAGTTTTCAAGAGTTTCAAATATGCTGATATCCTTTATATTAGCCTTAGCAAAAAAAGTGGCGCGTTTATTCTTCTTCTAGAGGAATGGCCTCAAACTTTTTTTTTTCCGCCAGGAGATCGTCATAGCAAATGAATACCATATTCCCACCAGTTTGATTTCATGAAAGTATATTACTTCCGTATTTATACAGTCTCACGATTACAGTACGAATGGCAGTACGCGAGTAGTACGAGTATAGAGTGAATGTAATGTTTGGCTGGCCGAAACAGTTTTAAGATATGACGAAATATACATATGGTTGTAAATATGTTTTGGAGAAGAGAAATAGTAATTCTGTCTTGAACCGGTCCGTTAATCAAATCTGTAAGTATTACCAGTGTCAGAAGTATTTGTAGAACATGCTTGCTGAGAATAACAAACCCCGGGTCAATGTTGCATCGACTGGACGCACATGCTATTTAAAAAATTTTGAAGGTTCTTATCTGAAGCGCAAGGGGACAATCAATTTTAAATTTAATTCCAGATTTTTTTCGCTTAAATTTTAAACAGAAAATGTCCAGGTTTGTATTTAAACTACCCGACGGAAAGAACATGAGGCATAGGACCGCTTAGTTTTCAGTGTTTTCTAGTTTTTTCATTACAAACCCAAACACGTAAATGAATCTATTTTATACATGACCCCGTTGCTGCGTCATTAATATGTTGACTACGCAAGGAATAAATATGAAAAGGTTAGGCATAAATTTGTTAATGCACCGCTATTTAGCCATAATGTGCAAATTTATGTGGCACAGTACATAACAAAGTATTGCCACGAAACCAGTAGAAAAACGCCATTCTTCGACAAAGCAGTTGATCAGATTCATTGTTGTTTTTGGACAAGTCGCATAGCGGTAGTCATTATTCTCATTAGTGTAGCAGACAGATAAAAACTTCATCCATTCTCGCATTCGTTTTCGCGCTGGCTTGCTTCGAGGCCTCGAGCGACGCGCGCCCCGAGAACTTGTGAACCTGTTAGGGTAGAACTTTGTTCAAGGATCGGAACTGCCGCGTGCCCACCGTTCGCTGCAGAGTTTGGCAATACCTGTTTATAGAAAAGCATTCTTTCCTCTATGATAGTATCAGAGGCGTTTTCTTATTGCACCAGATTCTGGGTAGTTTCCGGCAGGTGACCTTGGGGAATAAGCACGAATCAGATCTCTTAAACAAAGGATGAAAATATTAATACTAACTTTTAATTAAATTGAAAATAACTAGTGTTACACATCCCACCAAAACATTTCTTCCCGCCATGATATGTAAAAAGATAAAGTACACGAAATGTCAAATTTTCAAATGATTTTTTATTATTTAAAAAAAAAATTAATTTTGAAGGAAAGATTTCAATTAAAGATCCTCCCCTTTTTTGAATAATCTATATCTCTATAATAAAACGCCTGAAAAAATTTAACTTTTTGAGTAAATTTATGAAAATGCACCGAAAATTCAAATGATAATGAAAACTTGCACTATTTTATAAACATGCTACCCTGGTGTTTTAACTCGAAAAAATTGAAAGATAAAAATTGAAGCCGTTTTTGAGAAATTTTTTGTTTAAATTTGACTTTTTTTCCAGACAAAATGAATTACCAAAACTTCTCATATTTTCAAAACAAATTACGTGACTTTCTTTAAATATGTAATTTTAAAGGAACAGCATTTCAATCGCAGAAATAATTATCGTTCAAAAACATTATAGTAGTAGACACCCAAAAAAATGTTAATTTGGTTTTGCATTCCCAAAAAGATTTTAACCGAAAACGGGATGCCTTCTGCCTATATTTTGATCAGAGTCCTTTACATTAATTCGTTCATAAAATGTAAAGAAAAAAAGAATACATTTTATGAGAAAATTTGAAAATCTTTGGTTGAGGACATATTCCAGGGTGCAGTACTCTCAACAAATATTTCCTTTTTTACAATATATGTTCAGCGCATTCAGTTCGGCAAAATCTTCCGGCAAGCAGACTCAGTTTTGGAGAAAAATGCCCTGAACGGTTTTTAGACGCTGAGTATTTACGTATGTTGGCGACTATTTTGTGGGAGTGACTGCTTTATGCCTGTTCGTATCTACAACCCCGAGTTTTTCGACCCCAGGTTTTCTTGCCGAAACCTACCTTCCAAGACCGCGGTCTGGGAGCTTTATCAAGCAGGCCTGCCCACCTCTCTGGGCGCTCCGTTCGGCTAAATACGCCTGGTATTTTGGCACTCAACGTCTTCGCCAAATGTCCGGTCCCGAGCTGTCTTGGTGTTGTTTGAAAAGTGAGAATCGCGTTATAAACCCGGCTGTTGTGCCCCGGGCAGCCATTGAAGTGGTGCCGGGCATAACCCCGGTCGCAGGTTCTTTTACGTTCCCAAGTGTGACTGAACTAACTGTGAAATTTTCCCCCAAAACTCCGGCGCACCTCAACCGCGGATCGATATCCTTCGCCTGGGGTTCAGAGACTTAGTAAGCTAGACTATCTCACTCACCCTGACTGGTGTTGGGGGACAGACGGGAAAGAACGGAGAAACGACGACGGACAGACAGACGACAGGCAACGGAGACGAACGACAGAGAGAGAACAAACGGGTAAAACAACTGAAAGACAGTAATGGACGGACGCGACCACGACAGAGGGACGAAAGATGGCAGGAGGCGGACAGATGGGAGGGTCGGACAGGATGGAGAGAGTGTGACAGCATGGAGGCGGCAGACAGATGGAGGGGTGGACAGATGGAGGGGGACAGACGGTAGGGGCGGACATATGGATATTTTTTTCACTGTAAATCAAATTTGGGATCAACGACGACACAAACCTTAGATTGCGACAATGACACGTATTAGAGGAAAACCAATTTACTACAATAGCCCTGCAACAATTATTACCAGCTTGTTCGGCAAGCCAGGAACCTCACTTTTTTTTTAAAGTCGGAAATGTCCTGAGGCTTCGTGTAACGTAAGTCTTAGTAAGATACCCCTCAAAAAAATCACTAAAGTATAAACCGGTTAAAAAATAAAGGAAGGAGTCGCGGCCAGTGAAACCAGATCGGTTAGAGGAATATCAGTTTCGGTGAATAACTGCTAAAGGGTCTTACCAGCTAGCCGTCAATCGATATATCAGAGAGGAACCCACAGAACTTGAAATCCTGGCTACAACACAGTTGACGAAGGATTTTTTATGAGTTAGCCACTGTAATTAAGCCACGTTTTCCGCTACCAGGGGCCCAGGCCATTAAGTTTTTTATGTCAAATTCGCCTTTTTTACGGCAGAATTTACATATCATTCTCCCACTCCGATAGCCGAGAAAGAAAAAATTAAACCCCTTCGAACACCACACAATAAATATAGAAAGGCGAACGACGGCTGATCGAATAGGATTACGATCTCTTTTGATTAAAGTTTACTATTCTCCACCTCTTGATGTACTTTGCAGGGTTGCGTTCATTACGTAGGCGTAACTTATCAGAGTAGAATTGCGCTTGCCCGACGTTGCAAAGAAAATTCGCCACACTCCCCCCCCCCCAAGTAGCTGTGTATTTTAGCCCGAAATTGCGCCGCACGCCCGCGCAGGGTCGGGGACACCGCGTGGCCAGGCCGCGCGCTACAGGCGAGGGCGCATCGCGGGCGCCGTTGATTATGAAGGCACTCCCGATAACACGCCCCAATAATATCGCCAAAGGTGAACGGCGCCGGTTTTACGGCGTAAATGAATATAAATCTCCTTCCGATGCGAGACAAGCGAGCGCGCTGACGCCGCCGGCACATTTAGTCAGCCACTATTGATGGCTCGCGGGGGGTGGGGTGGGGTGGCGCAAGGGAGGCAGGTTC
>BOPP01000205.1:439619-454778 GCA_017312745.1 Gryllus bimaculatus
CCTGCAAAGTACATCAAGAGGTGGAGAAAGTTAAACTTTAATCAAAGAGATCGATGAATCCGTATTCGACATGCCGTCCGTCGACTTTCATCTTATGTGTGGCGTTCGAAGTGTTTTACGTCTACTTTCTCGCTACGGAGTAGAGAGAATGTTATGAAATGCTGCGTGTAAAAAATAAAGGCAAATTTTCGACAAAAAATCTTATCGCTGGGTCCTGGTAACGAAAACGTGGATAAATCCAGTGGCTAAATTTTAAAAAAATCCTTCGTTACGTGTTGTAGCCAGGATTCAAGTTCTGTGGGTCCTTGATAATCGATTGACGGCTAGCGGCTAAACCCTTTAGCAGTTATTCACCGAAACTGATATTCCTTAACCGATCTGGTTCACGCCGCGACCCCTTTATTTTTTAACCGATACTTAAGTGATTTTTTGAGGGGTATCTTACAAGACTTACGTACACGAAGCCTCTAGGACATTTTCCGAATTTAAAAAAAAGTGAGTTCCTGCTGCAGAAAAAGCTGATAATTGTTGCAGCTATTGTAGTAAATTGTTTCCTCTAATACGTTGCATTGTCGCAATCTAAGGTTTTGTGCGTCGTTGATCCCCAAAAATTGATTTACGGAAAAAAATATCCATATGTCCGCCCCTCCGTCTGTCCGCCCCTCCATCTGTCCGCCCCTCCATCTGTCTGCCCCTCCATCTGTCCACCTCTCCATCTGTCCGACCCTCCATCTGTCCGCCCCTCCATCTGTCCGCCCCTCTGTCTGTCCGTCCGTCCATCTGTCTTTCAGTCTGTTTACCCGTTTGTCTCTCTGTCCGTTCGTCCGTTCGCCTGTCCGTCTGTCTGTCCGTCCGTCCGTTTCTCCGTTCTCCCGTCTGTCCCCCAACACCAGTCAGGGTGAGTGAGAAGTTAGCTTACTAGTCTCTGAACCCCCAGCGCGAGGATACGATCCCGGTTGAGGTGCCCGGAGTTTTTGAAAGGGGGAAAATTCACAGTAGTCATGTCACACTTGGGCACGTAAAAGAACCCTGGCGGTATGCCCGGCAAACTTCAATGCTCTCCGACAACAGCCGGTTTAACGCGATCTCACTTTCAACCAGACAGCTCGGGACCGACATTTGGCGAAGACGTTGAGAGCCAAATCCAGGCGTATTTAGGGGAGCGCCCGCGAGGTGCACCTGCTTGATAAAGGCTCCCAGACCCGCGTCTGAAGGTAGGTTTCCAAGAAAACCTGGGTCGAAAAACTCGGGTGTAGAACAACAGCATAAAGCAGTCACCCCACAAAATAGTCGCCAACCATACGTAAATAATCAGCGTCTAAACCGTTCAGGCGATTTTCTCCAAAACTGAGTCTGCCCGGAAGATCTTGCCGAACTGAATGCGCTGCTATATTGAAAAAAAAAATATTTTTGAGAGTACTGCACATGTAGCCTCAACCAGATTTTCAAAATTTTCTCAAAATGTATTCATTTTTTTCTTTACATTTTATGACGAATAATGTAAAGGACTCTGATAAATATAGCAGAGGATCCCGTTTTCGTTAAAATCTTTGAATGCAAACCATTAACATTTTTTGGTGTCTACTACTATATTATTAACATAATTATTTCTCGATGAAATCTGTCCTTTAAAATTACATATTTAAAGAAAGTCACGTAATTGTTTTGAAAATATGAGAAGTTTTGGTACATCTTTGTCTGAAAAAAAGTCAAATTTAAACAAAATTTCTCAAAAACGGCTCAATTTTTATCTTTCAATTTTTTCGAGTTAAACACAGCATGTTTATAAAATAGTGCAAGTTCCATTATCATTGAATTCGGTGCATTTTCATAAATTTACTCAAAAAGTTAAATTTTTTCAGCGTGTTATTATAACTATAATATCAAAAAGGGAGATTTCTTAATGAAATCTTTCCTTCAAAATTAATTTTTTTAAATAATAAAAAATCATTTGAAAATGTGACATTTCGTGTACTGTTATCTTTACATATCATGCGAGAAAGTTTGTGATGTGTAACACTAGTTCATTTTCAAATTTAATTAAAAGTTAGTATTAAATTATTTTCTCCTTTGTTTAGAGATCTGATTGTGCTTATCCCAAGCGTAACATGCCGAAACTACCCAGAATCTGTGCAAAGAAAACCCTCTGATAATATCATAGAGGAAAGATGCTTTTCCTATAAACAGGTATTGCCAACTCTGCAGCGAACAGGTGGGCACGAGCAGTTCCGATCCTTGACAAAGTTCTACCTAAAGGTATCACAAGTTCATGAGGGCGCGCGTCGCTCGAGGCCTCGAAAGCAAGCCAGCGCGAACGATCGAGAATGGAATGAGTTTTATCTGTCTCTACTAATGAGAATAATGACTACAGAATCGACGTGTCCAAAAACAACAATGAATCGATCAATCGCTTTGTCGAAGAATGGCGTTTTCTCTGGTTTCGTGCAATACTTTGTTATGTAATGTGCCACAATTTGCACATTATGGCAAAGCGTGCATTAACAATAGCCACCTTTCATATTATTCTAGTAACATAATTAATGACGAAAGTCATGTATAAAATAATTCATTTACGTATTTTGTTTGTAAGAACAACAGAAAACATGAAAATAGCGTCTATGTCATGTTCTACAGGGTATTTAATACAAACCTGACATTTTTTTTAATTTAAGCGAAAAAATTGATTTAATTAAAATTGATTGTCCCTTGCGCTTCCAGATAAGAACCTTCAAAATTTTTTTAAATAGCAGTGCATCCAGTCGATGCACATTGACCGGGGTTTGTTTATTTCAGCAAGCATTTCTACAAATACTTCTGACACTGGTAATACTTACAGATTGATTAACGGACGGTCAGACAGAAATATAACTTCTCCAAAAATATACATATGTATATTCGTCAATATCTTAAAACTGATTTCCCGCAACATTACATTCACTCTATACTAGACTACTCCGTACTCCATACGTACGTACACGTGAATGTATAAACGGAAGTATATACTCACTGAAAGAAAACTGGGGGAAATATGGTATCATTTTTATTCTATGACGATCTTGCGGAAAAAAAGTTTGAGCCATTCTAGAAGAAGAATAAACGGCCAACTTTTTTGCTAAGGCTTAAGGATATCAGTAATTTGAAACTCTTAAACTTATTTAGTTGAGACCAAAAGAGATAATGCGCTATAGAAAGCCATAAGCGTGAACGACACTTGGGTGTTCTTCGACAGCAGCTCCCGAAAGAGGAAGCTCCGTCAGCCGAGGACTCGACGTCCTCCGCCCTCGGCCGGACACTTCTTTCCGCCGCGAAATTAATTTTCTTCCGCCCTTTAGCCTCCGCGCTTTCAACGAGCAGCGACGGCAGCAGTCGGCCAAGAAAAAGTTTGTGTGACGAAAAGTATTCATACATCACTGTCTTCGCCAGAAGTTCAAATAGCTTTCGTTTCAAGACTCGGACTCGCAGTTTCTTTGAATGCGAGAAAGTTCCCAGACACATGATTAGCACGCAGACTTTGATATCATTATCAAATTTCGCGCCGCCACTCTGGAGCTCTTCGCGACTGTTGGCTGAAGCGCAGCGGCTTTCAATACGTTCGCCGCCGCCCGCCTCGCCTTGCGCTTCGCCCACTCGCCGATTCCGTTTGAACAACGGTAGCGGTGGCGGGGGCGGGGGCGGCGGCGCCACGGACAAAGGGGAGATACACTCCCTCCAGCTCGTCACAGAGCACAAAAGACGGCACTGGAGGAAGAACCTCATCTATCAAAACAAGGAAGAGACAGATCTAACGAGAATTAACGGAGTTAATTACAAGACTCGCACTCGGCGATGAGGCGTTCCACAAGTAGCTCTCGGGGGGCCTCCGCCGGGAGCCTCCGCTGGCAAGAAGACAGAAGACGACGCAGCGTCTGGGCCACCTATTGCCTCTTCTTGCAGGCTTCGCCGCCGCCCGGGGCCTTCTTGCGACCCGTCCCACCGCTTCTGCTGTTGCTGGGCGGGAAACGGGATTCGCAACCGGGAGAGTAATTAGATTAACCCAACTTTCACCCAAGCACAAATTATACTACTCTTTTTTTGTAAAACAGAATGCAATATTTTCGACTAGTGGAAATGTATATTTAGAAAAGAGATTTCGTTCAGAAATTACGAAAAATCATGAAAGTACTCAAACAATTATATCTAGGGAAATGCATCAGAATGACAGAGATTAAAACAGGTACGGCATCGCTCTTACATTACTCTTCAATATCATGGTAAAGGAAGTCGGATATTTCTTTCAACAAATAACCTTTAACTTAATAAAAGTTCAGTTAATAACAGGTAATTGTCTTTATTAGAGCGTGGAAGTTTGGCAAAATGACATTTTGTTATAGTGTTTTTAAACATTTTACAATACAAAGAATTTAATTGTACTTCTGAAGTTCTTTTATTACATTTTTATTTCACTTTCGTTTAGCCTATTTTAGCTTTAGATTTTCATTTTTATTATTTTACCGTTTTTACATATTTTTTTCTTTTTTCCTGCTGGCACTAGTCTTGGTCAAGCTGGAAACATCTGACATTCTGAACAACACGAAGATACGGTCATGTTGTGTCTATCGGTGAAAGAAGAGATTCTAGGGACAGTTAGTGCCAAATATCTAAATGAAAAAGATGATACCAGTGTTTTTTTTTCGTTGGCCGCCAGGTTATGTTTATTCAAAAACCCATCCTACTTTTGAGAATGGCCGCTGATCTCCTTTGTGAGAACAGAGTTACCTGTGTGTGCATAATATCCCTTTCTCAGTGCTGGTGATAACATAAGTGCGAGGAACGAAATTAAATTCCGTTTTTAGTGTTGTTGTTCCGTTGCCATTTCAATATTCAAGAGAGTCCGCAATAACATTTCGAACAGCTTTACGAGTAAAAGAAATGAATAGTCATCATATCGGACGGTCATGTCAAATCAAGATTACAAAGAAGAAATCGATTTCTTACGCATAAGTGCTAACAAACTTTAGAGTAAAAATGTGAATCGTTTTCATTAATTTTTTACAATCATTCCTTTTAAATGTGATTCTTTAGCCAGAATAAATATCTTTTTGCATGCCTATTTTACTAAAAATAAGGGTATTTTTGCCTTCCCACTTCTTGCCAAATTCATAGACGATATTCAAATTAAATGCAATAGCAAATGTTAATAATTAGACATAAATTTAAATGCTAAACGAAGAACGATTTTTACAAAATTGAGCTGCTACTGTGCGTTTCAATTCCATCATTATCAGAAACTTTTTATTACAAATTGATTAAAAGTGCAAAAATAATTCACATAAGTTTTACGTGAACATAAATGTCATCTCTATTTATGTTTAAAAAACATGATCCCCGTAAACCTACCTCCAGGCGCATTTAGAGAGTCGGAAGACTTACAGATCCTCTTTTTTCTCAGGTGTTCAACGTTTGGCAGAAATTTTCTACAATAGGAGAATATGGGTTCAACCATCACTCGGTCTTACGGATGAGAATGAAGATGGGTTAAGAAGTAAGGATCGCGCGCTGTGCGTGGTACAGCTGTTCTTGCGACCTGGAATTCACTGCAGGAAACTATGGACCAGTCAGTAGAGCTAGCATCTGCAATACTCATCCACGCTGTGATAGGTTTCGAAGCTGTTACAGATTGGGGTAGAAAATCATTCCGAAGACTGAATTCGAACCTCGAACTTTCCGAATCACGAATTCATTTGCGGTCTGGCAATTACACACCCTGTCAGAGATAGTTTTCAGCTTCATATAAAAGCTATAAATTGGGAAATCAAAATGTCTTACTTTTCCGCAAACACGTTTAAAACGTTTAATGTACACCAAGACGAGAGTTGACTTCGGTACATTCGCAATTTGCACTTCGCACTTGGCATCGGTCGGGGACCGAGTTGGCTCCCAGGGGGCCCATCGGCTGGCCCGCTTGTTCGCTCGTTTGCGCCTGGCAGGGCGTGGGCGTGGGGCGAGGATGGGGATAAGTTAAGTTAAGTTGAGTTAAAGTTAAATTAAGTTAATTTGTTACGTAGTTAAGTGAGTTAGTTATTAAGTAAGTTAAGTTAAGTTAAGTAAGTTAGAGTTAAGTAGGTTAGGTTAGTTAAGTTAAGTTAAGTTAAGTAAGTTAGGTATAAGTTAAGTAAGTTAAAGTTAAGTTAAGTTAAGTTAAGATTAAGTTAAGTTAGGTTAAGTTAGTTAAAGTTAAGAAAGTTAAGTTAAGTCAAGGTAAGTTAAGTTGTTCAGTCAGGGTCAAGTTAAGTTAAGGTTAAAGTATTAAGTGTAAGTTAAGTAAGTTAAAGTTAAGTTGAAGTTAAGTTAAGTTAAAGTTTAAGTTCCGGTGGTAAGGTTAAGTTAAAGTTAAGTTAAGTTAAGTAAGTTAGGTTCAGTGAAGTTAAGTAAAGTTAATTAAGTTAAATTAAGTTTAAGTTTAAGGTTAAGTTAAGTTAAGTTGAAGTTAAGTTTAAAGTTAAGTTAAGTTAAGTTAAGTTAGTTTAGGTTAAGTTAAGTTAAGTTAAGTTACAGTTAAGTTAAGTCAAAGTTAAGATTAAGTGAAGTTCAGTTAGGTCAAGGTTAAGTTAAGTTAAGTTAAGTTAAGTTAAGTTAAGTTAAGTTAAGTTAAGTTCTAAAAGTCCGTTAGTAAGTTAAGTTTAAGTTAAGTTAAGTTAAAGTTAAGTAGTTAAGTGTAAGTTTAAAGGTAAGTTAAGCTTCAGTTAAGTTAAAAGTTAAGTTAAAGTTAAGTTAAATTTAAGTGTAAGTTAAGTTTAAGTTTAAGTTAAGTTAAGTAGGTAAAGTATAAGTTAAGTTAAGTTAAGTTAAGTTAATTAAGTTAAGTTTAAGTTGAAAGTTAAAGTTAGGTTAAGTTAGTTAAGTTAAGTTAGTTAAGTTAAGTTCAGTTAAAGTTAAGTTAAAGTTAATTAAAGTTAAGTTAAGTTAAAGGTAAGTTTAAGGTAAGTTAAGTTAAGTTAGTTAAGTTACGTTAAGTTAAGTTAAGTTAAGTTAAGTAATTAAGTTAAGTTTAAAGTTAAGTTAAGGTAAGCTATAAACGTATAAGTTAGGTAAGTTAAAAGTTAAGTTAAGTTAAGTTAAAGTTAAGTCAAGTTAAGTTAAGTTAAGTTCAGTTAGGTTTCAATGTGAAGTTAAGTTAAGTTAAGTTATGTCTAAGTTAAGTTAAGTTAAGGTTAGTTAAGTTAAGTAAGTTCCGCTTAAGTTAAGTTAGTTAAGTTAAGTGTAAGTTGAGGTTAAGTTAAGTGTAAGTTAAGTTAAGTTTAAGTTAAGTTACGATAAGTTAAGTTAAGTTAAGTTAAGTTAAGTTAAGTTAAGTTAAAGTTAAGTTAAGTTAGTTAGTAAGTAAAGTAAGTAAAGTTAATTAAGTTAAGTTAAGTTAAGGTTAAGTTTAAAGTTAAGTTAAGTTAAGTTAAGTTTTAGTTAGTAAAGTAAAGTTAAGTAAAGTTAAGTGTAAGCTGAAGTAAGTTAAGTTAAGGTCTAAAGTTTAGTTTAAGTAAAGTAAAGCTAAATTATAGTTAAGGTTAAGATTAAGTTAAGTTTAAGTTAAGTTAAAGTTAAGTTAAGTTAAGTTAAGTTAAGTTAAGTTTAGTTTAATTTAAAGTAAAGTAAAGTTCTCAGTTAAGTTCAGTTAAGTTAAGTTAGTTCAGTTAAGTTAAGTTAAGTATAGTTAAGTTAAGTTAAGTTAGAGTTAGTGTAGTTAAGTTAAGTTAAGTTCAGTTAAGTTAAGGTTAAGTTAAGTAAAGTTAGAGTTACAAGTCAAGTTAAGGTTAAAATTAGTTTAGTAAATTAGTTAAGTTAAGTTAAATTAAGTTAAGTAAGTTAGTTAAGTTAAGTTAGTAAGTTAAGTTAAGTAAGTTAGTTAAGTAAGTTAAAGTTAAGTTTAAGGTTATGAGTTAAGTTAAGTTAAGTTAAGTGTTGTGTAATTAAAGTGAAGGTTAAGTTAAGTTAAGTTAAGTTAAGTACAGTTAAGTTAGTTAAGTTAAGTTAAGCTTAAGTTAGTAAGTTAAGTTAAAGTTAAGTTAAGTTAAGTTAAGTTTAAGTTAAGTTAAGTTAAAGTTAAGTTAAGTTAAGTTAAGTAAGTTAAGTTAAGTAATAAAGATTAAGTTAGTATAGTATAAGATTAAGTAATAAGTAAGTAATAAATAATTAAGTTAGTTAAGTTAAGTTAAGTAGTTAAGTTAAGTTAAGTTAAGTTAAGTTAAGTTAAGTTAAGTTGAAGTGAAGTTAATTAGTAATAAGTTAAGTTAAGTTAAGTTAAGTTAAGTGTAAGTTAGTTAAGTTAAGTTAAGTTAAGTTAAGTTAAGTTAAGGGTAAAGTTAGTAAGTTAAGTTAAGTTAAGTTTAAGTTAAGTATAAGTGTAAGTTAGTTAAGCGTGTTAATCGTTAAGTGTCAAGTTAGTTAAGTATATAGTTAAGCTTAAGGTAAGTAAGTTAAGTTAAGTTAAATAAGTTAAGTTAAGTTAAGGTTAAGTAAGTTAAGTTAAGTGTAAGTTAAGTTAAGTTAAGTTAAGTTTAAGTTAACTTAAGTTAAGTAGTTAAGTTTAAGTTAAGTTAAGTTAAGTTTAGTTAAGTTAAGTTAGGTTAAGTTAAGTGAAGTAAGTTAAGTTAAGGTAAGTTCAAGTTAGTTAAAGTTAAGGTCAGTTAAGGTCCCAAGTAAGTTAGTTAAGTTAAGTTAAGTTGAAGGAAGTTTAAGTTAAGTTAAGGTTAGTTAAAGTTCCGTTAAGTTAGTGTTAAAGTTAAGTTAAGTTAAGTATAAGTATAAGAGTAAAGTAAGTAATAGTTAAGTAGGTTAAAAATATAAAAGATTAAGTTAAAATATAAGATAAGTTAAAGTTAGTTAAGTTATGTAGAGCATGATTAAGTTATAAGTTAAGTATAAGTTAAGTTAGTTAAAGATTAAGTTCCCAAAGTTACAGAATTAAGTTAAGTTAAAGTTAGTTAAAGTTCTAAGTTAAGTTAAGTTAAGTTAATTAATGAATTTAAGATATAAGATAAAGATATAAGTTATTTAGTAATTAAAGATATAAGTATCAAGTAAGAGCATAATTAAAAGTTAGTTAAGTTGATTTATTAAAAGTAAAGATAAAGATAAAAGTTAAGTGAAAGTTAAGATTAAATATAAGTTAAGTTTAAGATTAAGTAAGATATAAAGTAAGTTAAGTGTAAGTTACAGTTTAAGTTAAGTTAAGTCAAGAATAAAGTAAGATTAAAGTAAAGTATAAAGATAACAGTAAATAAAAAAATAAGTATAGTATAACGTAAATAAGATTAAGTAGTTTAGAAAGTTAAAAGGTTAAGTTAAGATTAAAAGTTAAGATTAATAGATTAAGTAAGTTAAGTTAATGTAAAGTCTAAGTTAAGTTAGTTAAGTTAAGTTAAGTAAGATTAACGTTAAGTTAAAGTTAGTTAAGATTAAAAGCTTAAATAAGATAAGATTAGTTAAGTTATAAGTTAGTTAAAGATAATAGTATAAATAATATAAAAAGTTATAGTTAAGCTTCCCAGATAGTGCATATCCAAGATATCAGAATATCAAGATTACCCAGTAAATCCATTAAGTTAAGTTAAGTTAAGTTAAAAGAATAAAGAATATAAGTTAAGTAAGTAGTTAAGTTAAGTTAACAATAGTCTACAAGTAGATATAAGAAATAATAAAGTAATAAAGTACTAAGTTAAGTTAAGTAAATATAAAGGTATAAGAATATAATAACGTTAGTTATTATAAGATTAAGTTAAGTTAGTTACCAAAGTATAAAGTTAGATCTAAAGTTAGTATAGATATAAGATATAGTATGAAAAGTAAGTGTCGTAGTTAAGTTAGTTAAGTTAAGTTAAGTTAAGTTAAGTTAAATTAAGATAAAGAATAAAAAAGTTAGTAAAGATATAAGTTAAGTTAATTAAGTTAAGAATAACAAAAATACAAGTTAATTCCAGTATCCCAGAATACCGTTAGTTAAGTTAAGATATAAAGTATAAAGTTAATTAATAATAAGAATTTAAGATATAAAGATAATAAAGATTAAAGATTAAAGATAAATAAAGTAAGAAAGTAATAGTTAAGATAATAAATATAAAAAATAATAGATTAAAGATTAGATTAAGATATAAGATTAAAAGTTATAAAAAAGATTAAAGATATAAAATATAAAAAAGAAATAAAAAAGAGATAGTAAGTTAAGTAAATAGTATAAGAATATAAAGTAAAGAAAATATAGAAAGTCTTAAGTTAAGTTAAAGATATAACGATTAGTATAAAAAGAATAAAGCATAGAATATCATAAGATAAAAGAATAAGTAAAGTTAAGTTAAAGTAAGTTAAGTTAAAAAGTTAAGTCACAGGTTGACAGTCTAAGTATAAGATTAAGTAAGTGAAAGATATAGATAAAAAAAGATAATAGAATATAAAAGATAAAGATTCATAAATAATAAAGATAAACGTAAAGTATAGTTAAGTTAAGTTAAGATAAGATATAAAAAGATTAGTTACAAGTTAAGATTAGTTAGAATAAGATTAAGTACTACACTTAAAGTAAGTTAAGCTCTCCCAGTCATAGATATAAGTTAAGTTACAAGTTAAGTTACACGTATAAAGGTAAGATCAAAAGATTAAGTATAAATTAAGAATATCAGAATACCAACAACGCGGCAATAGGATCAAAGCTTAACGTTTAAGTTAGTTAAGTTAAGTAAGTTAAGTTAAGTTAAGTTACAGCTTAAGCTTCGGTCAGCAAGATAAAAAGCGTTACGATAGATAAGCATATCAGAGACTTACGCTCAAGGTAAGTTAAGGTTTAGCTTACACGTTAATGTTAAGTTACGTCATAATTACATACAGGTAATAACAAGGCTTAGTTAAAGTTAAGTTAACTCTTACAGTTAGATATTGATACATAAAGATTGAAATCTGTACATAGAAATATATATAATAAAGTTAATCAGTCAACCTACAGTCTACGCAAATACAGGTTCACCGTTAGAGTTAAGTAAGTTATCTCGCAAAAGCACCTAACTCAAACGTTATTACAGATATATAAATTCAGTCCAGCTAACGAACACACATACTCGCCTCACACAGATTTTAAGCGCGTATTAAGTAAAAAGTTAAAGATAAAGTTTATGAAATTAAGTTACACCTAACGTACACTTCACAGCAGTTAATCCCTAAGTTACATGTTTACACGGACAGCGTCTCGTAACGTTAGTATCCCAACAAGTTTAAGTGTTAGTTAAGTGAAGTTAATAGATATAATACGCTATAAGTTAGCTAAGATATAAGTTAAAAAGAATAAGATCGAAGTTCTAAGTTAAGTTAGATGCGTTACAGTTCCATGATAATCACACACATCACTCATTGAGACGTATAAGAAATTAAAGTTATCACAATCCTAAATAGTACAACTTACAATAACTAAGATATAACACAAGTAACAGAATTCAAGCGTTACCAAAGTTAAGCGCTATGTACAAGTAACGCTAGAAGTCTTCGATCGACAAAGTATAAGTTCAAGTTAAAAGTTAAAATAATAACCAAAGTCTAAATAATACTCAGGCAAGCTTAAGCTTCCCAGTCTACCAAGTTCAAGAGTTAGAATAGCAATCAAGTTATACGTTATGTCTCAGAGTTAAGGCGTTCATACGCTCGACAAAATAACTACAGTTAGTTAAGTTAAGTTCACACTCGAGCGCCTATGAAGACTCTAGCCAAGTAATTAACCGCTTTCAAGAATTAATAAACGTATAAAGGTTCACCGACTAAGTCCAGCGTTAAGGTCGGTTAAGATTAAGTTAAAGTTAAGTTAAGTTACCAGACGAATAATAATTATAAGAGTTCTCAACGATCTACAAAGCTTCACCTTCACAGTAAGTTTAAGATCTCAGAACTATACAATACGACATAAGTATATACACATATCTACCTTCATCTAATTACAACGATTATAATCATAAAGAGTTCACAGATCTACGTCTTAAGTCACAACAGTCTAACTACGAGTTAGACTAATAGATATAAGTAGATATACTTCAGCCAGTTAAGTTAAGTTACAAGTAAAAACCTTAACTTTAAAGTCGTAACGATCTCTCATCTACGTAAAGTCTCTTAACTTAAGTAATTAAGTAATAGCTATACGCTAATATCAGCTCTTATCAGATTATACCCACTCACCGATTCAAGGATCAACTCTAACAACTACAACAGAGAAACAAAGAATCCTATCTAAAATGTTATGTTCATCTAAAGTAAGTACAATAAAGATTTATCACTATATATTCTAGAGGAATCCCTAGAATCAAATGGTTTTTTGAAGACAAAAAATAATCTTCATCAAATGATGTGTGAAATCCACTGAATTAATATCACCACAAACAAAAACACAGAGACAATGTCTATTAAAGGATAGAGACAAAAACGTAGTTGAATATCCTTGCCCGAAAAATTCGACCACGAGAATAGATAATATATAATTAAATACTTGTCTTAAACAAATATAACAAACGATAAATAGAGAAGTGTATAATAATAATATCTGGAAAAGAATAGATATACAGCCGATTAGATCAACCGCCAATATAGGCAAGTCCCAAGATGCTACCAGACACGTTAACGGGAGTATAATGAGCTAACCTGAGCTAACGTTAACTATTAGCAATCTTAATCGGAGGCCCCAGAACATGGCTAACGTCACTCATTTAAATAAATGATAACTAGGCAATATTGGTGAAAATAAAAATTGGCTGTTGCTACCAACAGCAATCAATAATAAATTAACTATTCAATTTCGGGCACTAATTGTGACGAACGGAAACAACACAAAAAAGAAAATTTCAAATTTACAAAAATATTCTAAACGTATCTACAGCTTACCGTATAATCCGAACTTTATGATATTAATAAAACTCCTACGTAAACATCTGACTATTTTACAAATGACTACACGAAGAAGAGTTCTTAGACAAAAAGCTTCTAATAAAAACTTTTATTCGCGAGAAGGGAGTTGCTCGTTTCAAAGGAATCATTAATGAGTTGATTGCACACAAACCCGCTAAACAGCTTTCTGCGTTATCTAAGCGAACGCCAACACTTGCAATATATTCTATTAATTGCTATCTTGAATGTGGTCACAAAGAAATTGTTCTTATAAGGAATCTTCTCATATCTTGTTTTATATGCTAGTTCTTTGTGATCTCCGCAAAACACTCATAATTAAGAGGTACGAGATCACTCAAATTTGTATCTTCCTCTGAAATACACATTAAATTTACAGTAACCTTATATAATATGAGCAATACGTATAACGAAAAATTTTACCTTAATCTGCATCTTCTAAGGATTTCACAATATTAACAGCTTGCAATAGTAAAATCATATAAACGCCGTTTTCAGCGCCTAAAGATCACATGATATGACCGAATAAAAAGACCATTTCCCCGAATAACCCAATATTCCCTGCCATTTCGACTATGTCCACCCAAAGAATAACAGAAAACGTGCGTAAGGACTACTTACCGTTCTACTTGTTCTGGTGAGTTCTTCTTTGAAACCGTAAAAAATTATATGACACATCTAGGAGAAAGTCCTGAATTTGTCAATTTTTGATACATGTTACAAATCGATAACACGCATACCCTTCTGTTATTGAAAGAAAATTTACTCCAACTAAAAATGTCCTTGATGCCGACAGAACATAACGATCATAGATGTAAGTTAAGTTAAGTCCAAGTTAAATTAAGTAGAGTTAAGTTAAGTTAAGTTTATGTTAAAGTTAAGTAAAGGTGCTCAGGTCTAGAGCTATCTCGTTCCCAGTATCGTCTATACAAGCATATGTGTACAATTAAGATTAACGTCTCGCAGTTAATTTTAAGTAGAGTTAAGTGTAAGTGTAGGTGTTAGATTCAAAGTTAAAGTTATGTTAGTTAAAGTTAAGTTAAAGTTGAAGTTAAAGGTTAAAGTAAGTCAATAGGTTAACAGTTTAAGTATACAGTGTCAAAGAGCCTATGTATAGTTAAGTTAATAGGTTAAGTTAGTTAGAGCTTAAAGTAGAGCTAAAAAGATGTAAAAATATAAAGAGATATAAATTATGGTTCTACGATTAAAGTGTTGAGTTCTGATGTTACGTCCAAAGTTAAATAATGTTAAAGTATTAAAGTCTAAGTTAAGTTAGAGTTAGAGTATATAACTTAGAGTTATAGTTAAGTTAACAAGCAAATTCTCTAAGAGTAAGTTAAGTTAAAGTTAAAGGTTAAGTAGGTTAAAGTTAAAGTTTTAGAACAATGTTCAGCATCTCACACAAGAGTGAATAAAGTGATATAGGGATATTTAAACGTACTCAATCCGAAGTGGTGTCTTACACGCATCAAAAATTGAAAATCTCTTTTAGGATGAGAAGTATTATTTGTAACGTCAATTATTTTTTTTAAAAAGTTTCAGGCTTGCTGCAAGAATATGTTTATTCGTAAAACTTTTACCCACCGTCCAACGTGACGACTTGAAATATCATTCGTAGTCCCGTCTTCGCGAGGAAGAAGTAAAGCTCGAAGGATGTCTTCGTTTGAAATTTAAGAATTTATTACATAATGGAAAATATCCTCAAAGCCTTAAAAAGAAGAAGTCGCTGAGATCACGTTCAAGAGTCAAAACTCAACGTTATTTTTCTCATTTTCACACCTAATATCAATCTCGAAAGGAGTGAAGCAAATGTATGAGTAACACAAAAGAAAGAGACAGTTTTAATGTAAAGGCGTCGTCAGACAGGACAAGAAACGGGTCTAAAGCCCGAGTCTCGCCACGTAAAATTGTGTAAGACCCTTTAAACTATCTAACACAATATTCTCGCCCATCGCCTTCTTGTTTATTATGCAAACTCTTCTTGATACGACGTTGGTAATCTGAAAATCGCCCGGGCAGCGAAAAAGCGTTGTTCTGCGCATGCGCGACGGCGACCGTAACGAAGCGCGCGTGGTTTAAAGGCGGCGCCGCCGTCGACGCGCCTTAATGCCACCGCAAACGACCTGCGCCCCCTCCCCGACCCCGCCCACCCCACCCCACCCCGCCCCGCCCCCCCTCTCCCCGCACGGCCACAAGCCCTTGCTCCTGCTCCACCCACCCCCAGCCCAAGCCACCGCCCCCCTCGCCCCCCGCCCCGTC
>BOPP01000205.1:458579-473564 GCA_017312745.1 Gryllus bimaculatus
TCTCTCTCTCTCTCTCCTCTCTCTCTCTCTCTCGTCTCTCTCTCTCTTCTTCTCTCTCCTCTCTCCTCTCTCTCTCTTCTCTCTATCTCTATCTCTCTATCTCTCTCTCTATCTCTCTCTCTCTATCTCTATCTCTTCTCTCTCTCTCTTTCTCCACTCTCTCTACCGTCAATTATTTTCCTTTCACATATCAGGGTCTGTGGGCGGGAGCCTGTCCTGGTTCTCCTGTCCATCCCCAAGTTGGAGGCGCATCTCTTCCACCTCCGCTCCTCAAATGTTTTCCCGGTGCGCGCTTTGGTCGAAAGCTCGGTCCTACTCTTCACCGAGCTACACGTTTTTCTGATTGACGATCCACCTATCGATACCACCCTTTATGGGGTTTGGATATGCCACACTACTTTCGTAATTTTACTTATTTCGAAGCCGATACTCTCTCTCGTTATATGGATGTTTAGCTCTTACGCAACCGCACCTTGTGCCTAACTCCTCAGATTGCAAGGAAGCGTTATGATTAGGACTAAGGCTTTAAGAGATGGACAACTCCACTACAGTCTGTTCTACTAGGAAACTGCCATTATCAAACCTAAGAAATCTTTGAGGAAGGAGTGTTTCAGACGAGAGTGGATAAAAGAACAGTTTTTGACCATTTCAGGAAAAATGTCAAATATTTTTTCACAAGGATAGATACAGTGGGTCCCCAATACAGATGTGAAGTGAGTTGGAGTAAGTGATGATTAGGTAAAACTAAATTTTTTCTTTGTGCTCTAAATAGAAAGTTAGTAGGAAGAACTTACGTAACCCTACCGCATATTTTTGCCGTTTTTCACTAACTTTGCATCAGCATTACAGGAGTTTGTCGGCTGCAACAAGTATTTTTTCTTTACCTCATTGAGTTGAAAAACTATAACATGTTGATGGACTTATGAAACCAACGAAGTATATCTCAAATTCCTTAAAGAATATTGCGCTGTCTTGCTCATCGTAATTGTGAAAGTTTGTTGTCTAGCTCCGGCATTCGTACCGCTGCGGTGGCGCTGCCAGCGCGTATTGTAATTGGGGGTCCGCCGGGTCTCCTCTGGGCTGTTACCCGCGCGAGGAATAGTTAGCAGGCTACTAGCTGCTCGCGACTGTCATCCTCTTTCCATCGCTCCCTCTCCCGTTAGGCACAAGCGACCCGAGGAGCGCGGCGAATTGGCTCCCGGAGGGCGCTGGGCAGAGACGGGGTGTTCTCGCTGGCTCCCGGAGTATCGCGCGGCGGGGCCTCATCGCAAGTTGCGGTGCCCCCGCGCCCCGCTGCGCCGCGGCCTGAGTGGGTTGCTAGCTTTGCGCGCCTCGATAACCCGCCCCGCCCCCGCCGGCCCAGCGCGGGCGCGCTCCTCATCTGTCTCGGCGGCGCGTCGCTACTGGGAACCGCTGATGAACCGCGGCGCGCCACGGCAGGGGGAGGGTTGAGGACGGTTTGCGGCAGGTGGTGCCTTCTCGGCAGCCCGGTGTTGGAGCTGGTGGACGGCGGCGGCAGCCGCTGCCTGCTGGTGGGGGGGGGATATATTAGGAGATAGCAGGGGGCAGGATGGCGAGTTGCGGGGACGGGCAACAGCGGGGACGGCTGGCGGCGGTTGGCTGGGCGGCGTTCGGCGGGCGGTGGGCGGCGAGGCGTCTGAGTGGTTGGCATGACCACATCCCAGAAGGGTAACCGGTACGTAGTTATCATCTTATCAGGGAGTCGTACTGACGAAGGGTAGAGTCCCATGGCGGCTGTCGATGCAGAGCGCCGGGCACCTGGGCAAGTCGCTGCGTCAGAACGCTACGGATCGCCGATGCAGCCGGGCCTGGCGCACAAATCCGATACTACATCACTGGCACGGACGACATCTCCCGGCATTCCAGTCCAATAGTCCCCGAACGATGACTAGAGCTACCACACAAAGATGTTCAAAGGGCAGCGGGGCGTGGGTGGCTGGGCGGGGCGCGGGCGGCGGGGCGGCGGGCCGGCAGCCGGCTGGAGATAGCGGTTTCTGCGGGCGGCGGAGGTGCAGGGCGGCTGGGCCACGTGATGGCAGGACGGCGTGGCGGCAGAGGCGGTGGTGCAGCGGGCAGCGAGGAGGTGGGAGAGTAGGGTGGGGCAGGCGGAGAGGTTGCGCAGGTTGCTGGCGGTGGAGGCCGCGGGTCGGCGGGCGCGGGGCCGTGGGCAGCGTGGTGGGGACTATTCGCGTGTTGCGGGTGACCCGTCCCATTGGGAGCGCAGAGCTACGTGCCTTGTCCTTCAATTGAAACAGGGGCAGGCGCGATGCTTCGCTTATGAATCGAAGCTAACTGACATGACCATGCGGGAGCGGCTCCTCAATATCATTGCACGGGTAGTAATGACCAAGCAGAAATAAATCAACTACCAGAAGTGGAGAGGTTTTCATACTTGATTTATAGCGATTTAGACAAGATCACGAAAATAAAAAAGTACAAACAAAGCACATTACCACCCTTTCGGAAAATAGTGTGCGGGAACATGTTATTTAACGATAGAGTAGTGACCTACATTCCTGGTATATCAATTTGTTGTAGTAATTGGGTTCTTCCGGATAGGGCGTTTACCCCGGAATTTTTTTTCCGCTACAATTCGAAATAGCACGTTTTAAAGCGTTCGAACGAATATTACATGTTCTGAATTGAATGGGATCTTGGTGTGCGAAATTTAGAACTCGATGTCGACGTGACTACGTGTCAGATGGCGGTTTGCCAAGAATTATATTTGCTGAAAAAGGACGTTAAATATTATTCCAAGTAAAATGACATTTTCCCCAAAGAAATTTATTATAATTTTGCGTTTTAAACTGTATGTATCATAATAGTTATTTGAGTGCTTTAGCATTAACTTACTATCTACATCGTTAGGATAAAGCTTATCACTGCCTCTCACATTCATCTGCACAATTACCACAGTCATTCTTAGGTAACTCAAACATATCCTTTATCCTGATTCAGAGAGTGTTGTTAGTTTGATCCATCAACATGAATTTTTTAACGTCAGTTTTCTAACATTAAATTTGCACCTTTATATTTAAAGTGATCATATTCTACCTGCTTTCGTATACAAAGAAAACTTAATAACAAGTCCAAAGGGAAACACAAAACAAAATCCACAAATCTCTTCAAAAACAGCAAACCATAATATCGCACTCACGAACTTCATACCAATCCAGTTTTAAACGTCACAACAATCACAACCCAATGAGTGGCAAGAAGTCACTTATTCACAGCTTTATTTTAGTTTGATGTGTACAAAGTTAAAATCAGATCGGTAAATATGTATAACAATGATACAAAAATATAGTTAACGTTTGTTGCGGCTATAAACAGCAAACCCACATCAGAGACATTAAGACGAAAAATTTGCAACATTTAGCAAAGTCCACATTCCTCTCTCTTTCTCACTCTCTTACCGTCAATTATTTTCCTTTTTCACATATCAAGGGTCTGTGGAGCGGGAGCCTGTCCGTGGTTCCTCCTGTCACTACCAAAGTTGGAGAGCATCTCTCCACCTTGCGCTCCTCAAATGTTCTCCGGTGCGCAGTATTGTTCGAAAACTCGGTCTCTACTTCACGAGCTACACGTTTTTCTGATTGGACGATCACCTATCGATACCACCTCTTTATTGTTTGATTATGCAACACTACTTTCGTAATTTTACTTTATTTGAAGCCATTTAATGGCTCGTTCCATATGGATGTTTAGCTTCTTTACGCCAACGCACCTGTGCCTACTCCTCAGATTGCAAGGAACGTTATGATAGACTAAGGCTTTAAAGAGATGGACAACTCACACTACAGTTGTTCATACTAGGAAACCTGCCATTATCAAAACCTAAGAAAAATCTTTGAGGAAGGAGTGTTTCAGACGAGAGTGAGATAAAAGAAACAGATTTTGACCATTTCAGGAAAAATGTCAAATATTTTTTCAAAGGAATAGAAATACAGATGGGATCCCAATACAGATGTGAAAAGTGAGTTGGAGTAAGTGATGATTAAGTTAAAAACTAAAATAATTTTTTCTTTGTGTCAAAAATAGAAGTTAGTGAGGGAAGAAACTTACGTAACCTACCGCATATTTTTGCCGTTTTTCACTAACTTTTGCATTCAGCATACAGGAGTTTGTCGGCTGCAAACAAGTATTTTTCTTACCTCATTGAGTGAAAAACTATAACATGTTGATGGACTTATAAACAACGAAGTAATATCTCAAATTCTTAAAGAATATTGCGTGTCTTGCTCCAATCGTAATTGTGAAAGTTTGTTTTCCTAGCGATCGCATTTCTCGCTGCGGTGGGACTGCAGCGCGTATTGTAATTGGGGGTCGCCGGGATCTCCTCTGGCCTGTTACCCGCGCGAGGAATAGTTGCAGGGCTCACTAGCTGCTCGCGACTGTCATCTCGTTAGACAAGCGACGGAGGAGGGGCGGAATTGGCTCCCGGAGGAGCGCTGGGCAGAGAGGGGGGTCTTCCGCTGGCTCCGGAAGTACTTCCGGCGCGCGGGGCCTCATTTCGCAAGTTGGCGGTGCCCCCGCCGCCCCGCCTGCGCCGCGGCTGAGTGGTTGCTAGCTTAGCAGCGCCATCGATAACCCCGCCCCAGCGCCGCGCGCTCCTCATCTGATCCTCGACGGCGCTCGCTACCTGGGAATCCCCGCTGATGAACCGCAGCGCGCCACGGCAGGGGGAGGGTTGAGGACGGTTTGCGGCAGGTGGTGCCTTCTCGGCAGCCCGGTGTTGGAGCTGGTGGACGGCGGCGGCAGCCGCTGCCTGCTGGTGGGGGGGGGATATATTAGGAGATAGCAGGGGGCAGGATGGCGAGTTGCGGGGACGGGCAACAGCGGGGACGGCTGGCGGCGGTTGGCTGGGCGGCGTTCGGCGGGCGGTGGGCGGCGAGGCGTCTGAGTGGTTGGCATGACCACATCCCAGAAGGGTAACCGGTACGTAGTTATCATCTTATCAGGGAGTCGTACTGACGAAGGGTAGAGTCCCATGGCGGCTGTCGATGCAGAGCGCCGGGCACCTGGGCAAGTCGCTGCGTCAGAACGCTACGGATCGCCGATGCAGCCGGGCCTGGCGCACAAATCCGATACTACATCACTGGCACGGACGACATCTCCCGGCATTCCAGTCCAATAGTCCCCGAACGATGACTAGAGCTACCACACAAAGATGTTCAAAGGGCAGCGGGGCGTGGGTGGCTGGGCGGGGCGCGGGCGGCGGGGCGGCGGGCCGGCAGCCGGCTGGAGATAGCGGTTTCTGCGGGCGGCGGAGGTGCAGGGCGGCTGGGCCACGTGATGGCAGGACGGCGTGGCGGCAGAGGCGGTGGTGCAGCGGGCAGCGAGGAGGTGGGAGAGTAGGGTGGGGCAGGCGGAGAGGTTGCGCAGGTTGCTGGCGGTGGAGGCCGCGGGTCGGCGGGCGCGGGCCCGTGGGGGCAGCGTAGCGGTGGGGACTAATTCGCGTGTGCGGTGTGACCGTCCCCATTGGGACCGCCCAGAGCTACGTCGCCTTGTCCTCAATTGAAAACAGAGGGCAGGCGGAGGCTTCGCTTATGAATCGAAAGCATAACTGACATGCATGAGCGGCTCGCTCCAATACTCATTGCACGAGGCTAAGTAATGACCAAAGCAGAAATAAATCAACTACCAGGAATAAGAGCGTTTTCATATTGATTTATAGCAGATTTACGACAAAGATCACGAAATAAAAAAGTACAAACAAAGCACATTTACAACCCCAATTTCGGAAAATAGTGGTCGGGAACATGTATTAACGAATAGAGTAAGTGACCTAAACATTTCTGAGTAATAATACAAATTGTTGTAAGTAAATTGGGATTCTTCCCAGATAGCGTTACCGGAATGTTTCTTTCCGTAAATAATAGCACAGTTTTAAAGGTTCAGAACAAATAATATATTTTATAATTGGAATGAGGATCTTGAGTGTACGAAAATTTAAAGAACTCGATTGTCGACTAGACTACGTCTCAATGGCGTATTTCAAAATTATTATGCTGAAAAGACGTATAATATTATCAATAAAATGCCAGTTTTCAAAGAAATTTTATAATTTACGTTTTTAAACTGTTATGGTACATACATAGTATTTGATGCTTTAGATTAACTTAACATAATTACATCGTAAGTAGAAAGCTTATATCACCACCTCTCAAACATTCATCTGACACAATACCACAGCTCATTCTACAGGTAACTCAACATATCTTTATCCTGATTCTGAAGAGTGTTGTTAGTTTGATCAGCCATCAAACATGAATTTTTAACGTCAGTTTCTAACATTAAATTTCACCTTTATATTTAAAGTGATCAATATTCTACCTGCTTTCGCATATACAAAGAAAACTAAATAACAAGATCCAAAGAAACACAAAACAAAAATACCACAAATCTCTTCAAAAAACAAGCAAACCCATAATATCCACCTCACAGAACTCATACCAATTCCAGTTTAAACCGCACAGACAATCCACAACCCAATTGAGGTGCAAGAAGTCAATATTCACAGCTTTATTTTAGATTTGATAGTAGTAACAAAGTAAAATCAGATCGGTAAATATTATAACAAATGATTAACAACAATATTAAATTAACGTTTGTGCTGCTATAAAACAGACAAACCCACATCAGAGAACATTAAGAGAAAATATTTGCAAAATTTAAAGCAAGTCAATTACACACAAAAAAAGAGACAATTGTCTTTAGGAATCGAATATCGTGTACAAATTATAATTTCATAATGACAAAATTTGAAATACTGACAGTAAGAAATTTTTAATAATAGTGAAATAGAAAAGAGAATGTTTCGAAATTTAAGAATATGAATAAACCTTCATTATTGTTATAAATATATTATATTTTTTCAAGTGCTCTTCTTCTGTTAAAATACATTTATTCTAGTGAAAAAGATTTATTTAAGAAGATTCTGCATAATACTATTTGTCAGTAATTACTGTTTTAATGTAATGGTACTTTGTTTTTCAAAATAGACATGCGTCTGTTTTGAAAATTGGTCAGAATCATTTAACATTATTAACGAGATAACCGATGACAATATATTCCTTAAAAGCCTTAATACCTTAAGGCATAAAACACTATTTTAGAATAGCGAAAGAGATCATATCCACGTAAATGACATTAATAGTATTTATAAAGAAATCTCATTAGTAACATTCGTCTTCCTTTCGTTCATATTGAATTATAGCATATTTTTGCATTCAATTACCGTCCTGTAGAATCGCACTAATATTTTTAATCTGCGTTAATGTACTGCGCGCGCGTGCCGGCAAAAAAGACCTTTTCGGTGAATTGCAAGCGGAACAGCGGATGTCACTTTGTTTGAGCGCGACGTCGTTTTAAAAGGTGCAAAAGCGGATTAAAGTGGTACGAATTTCAATGACACGGGCAGCGGCGACCGCGAAAGTGCCTGTGCGGGGCGTCAAACGTCATTCCGGAAACAACACGCGGAGGCAGAGTGGCTGGCGCGAGCGACGGTGGCGAGTGACGGGTAACGGAAGAGGGAGGTGGGTGGGGAGCGGCGAGGGAGAACGTCGGAGAGCGGAGAGAGTAGAATGGAGAACGTATGTCGGATGCACGGAGGTGGGCGGAGTGTCAGCGAAGTGTGAATGATGGAAAGTGGAGCACGGAGGGCGGAGGCAACAACAGAACTGTGGGAGGATAGAGGATGATGAGGATGGCGGAGCTCGGAGAACGGAGAACGGAGTAAGGTGAAAGGAGTATGGAGGGTGAAGTATGGAGGGCGGAATATGGAGAGCGAAATATGAAGAGCGGAGTATCGAGAGCGAAGTATGGAAGGTGGATTATAGAGGTGGTGAATGGAGAGCGGAGTACGGAGGGCAGAGTGAGGAGGGAGGGCGGAGAATGGAGGACGGAATATGGAGGGCGAAATATGAAGGGCGGAATATGGAGGGCGAGGGATGAAGACCGAGCGCGGAGGATTGACGACGGAAGATGATGACGGAGGGTGAGATGAGGGCGGAAGATGGAAAAGAGGAGCATGAAGGCGGAGAGAGGACGACGGTGACGAGGGACAAACCACGACGAGCCGAGGACACCACAGGGAATGGTGGAAGGGCGACGAGGCGGGTGGAGGCCGGCGCGCGGAGGGCGGAGTACGAAGGGCGAAGGATGCGGAGTAGAGGGCGGAGGGCGGAAAACGGCCGGTGGCTGGCACAAGCACAGGACGCCGACAGCCAATTACAGCGCGTGTTGCCGTAAGGGGATCGGGTGGAGATTATGGCGAGCAGGAGTGGTTGGGTGGGCGGTACCCGTGAAAATGCCCCTCCGCCGCTCAGCGCCGCGCCGCGCCGCTCGCTTGTATAAATGCTGCTTTAGACTAATGACGTGTTTACTGCAATACGCAATCCCAGGGGCGCATCGAACACAGGGACGGGTCGCCGAGGGGCGCGACTGGAGCAGATCTCCCTCTCGGGATGAGATTAGTGCTCGGAAACGAAATGTAGTCGTAATATTATCGAAAGTTTTCAATTTTTTCACAAATGATTATCATATTTCATTTCTTTATTCTTTAATCATATACATTTCGAAACAGAAACCCACCTAATAGGACTAAATGTATTATTCAAGGAAAAAGCTTTTAGCAATGCATTTTCTGACAAACTTTTGTGGAATTTTATAATTTATATATTAATGAAGTAGTAATGAGCACAGTAAAATAAAACTTGAATAAAATTTATCATACGTTCGTTTCTTTCTACTTCTTGCACACGACTTACATAGTATAAGGCACAAGTGGTATTGCTGCGGCAAAAAACGGCAATATTTTGACAGGAAAGTCATATTAAGGGATACGGATACCCAAAAAGTCGAAGGATCTTGTTCCTATACGTAGCAAATTACTTTCTCTAATACGATGCAGTCATCCACGTTTGGTGGGTCCCCGATACGGAATAACTTCACTGACAGCAAAAGATCTCTGCCCGTCTGTCTGTGTGCAGCGCTAGAGACTAAGCTATTCATACTATTTTCTCAGAAATTGATATTCCTCTACCGACCTGGTCGAACTAATGTACAATTTTTTAAAAGAGTTGTTTTCGAGTATTGTTTCACGAAGTAAGGTTTTTATTTTATGAAAAAAGGCTCTAAATTTTAAAAAAAGTATCCCCTGAAGGAGGACAGAGGGCTTAAAAAATTGAGTAGAGTTCATTTACGATGAACTCTTAGCATATTCGAAAATTGAAACCTATTAATATTAAGTTTATATTGTCTGTCATTTACATTAACAAAAAGTTCCGTTTATTATAGACAATCATTTTAATCTTTAACTTCACTGTCTATAATAAATGGAACCTTTTGTTAATGTGAAACAAATTAACATTGCAAAACAAGAATATTCATGATAACATATTTTGGTTCAAGTAGGGTACACAGTACACCCTTGAAGAAGAGTAGCGGCGGGGGGGAGGGCTGAGGAGGAGAAGGAGGAGTCTCCTTAAGCCCTCCCTCAAATTACGCTACGCGCTCTGATAGAAATGAATAAAACTTACGGCTATGCGATTTTCATAGCTCGTCCTTCATACACTATGACCCCGGCGCATTGCAATGCCAATTTACTTTCAAAGGGAAGTTTTCCCGCATCGCTCGCCCGGATCCACGTCACAGCCCTTCGGCCCACGCGTTCACTATAAACATCCTTGAGTTTATCCACTGCATAGTTGCCAATTCACTTTTATAAAAAAGCACCTTTCAAGAGAGCCTCCAGAATTCAAACTGCGCTGTTGCCGCCGAAGCGGCGCGTGTCGGTTTAGACGACTTCCGTAAGTTGTACCGTATAACTAGACTTCAGGTGATATTTTTGCTAAATAAAATCTAAGCTTTAAACACAATTAGAGCTTTAGTCACAGTCAGATACAGTGATTTGAAAACATTAGTAATTTCAAAATTAAATTAAGTAATGTAATAATATAAGATATTTTCGAAATAGCACTTTCCAATTGCACACGCTTGTTTTGCAGAAGTGAGTCCCGGACCCGAGTTTTCCGGCGGTACTCACGTCGCTAGCGTCAAGGTGGGTGCAGGGAAAAGGCGGTGCTAAGTTCATAGTTACAGTGTTTGTCCAACGACCCACCAGTTGGGCCCCTACCCGTCGACCTTTGGGCAGGATAGGGCGAGGAAATCGTCACAGGCCCACATATGAGTCCGATGGGGAGCATGAATCCCCCTGTAGGGTTGCCTAAATTCCGGCGATACTCACGTCGATAGCTTCATGGTGAAGGCAGTGAGGAGAGGGGTTGGGGGCCTCGGTCCGGACGGCCCCCAGATGGGCACTTGGCTTCGTCGTGGCAGTGCCCGATAGTCGTGAGGAATTGATTAGGGATTCGTCCCCGGGAACTGAGTGGCGCTTAATTAGCCTCCGGTGCTGGCGCTAGTAGGTCTGGGCTGGCAGCGAGGCCCCACCCAAGCTTAACTGGGTGGGGTGCTGCGTTCCAGCGTGCCCGGATGCCAGTCCGAAGGCGAACTTGTACTCCGGAGGGAGGTGCGGATGAAGACCTAAGAGTCTAAGTGCAAACTCTTGGGAGTGATTCCCACTGGTAGTACAAGAAATGTAATGGATGGTAGCCCACGCAGGGTTTACGAATGCTTCTAATTTATACATACACAGGTGTTACGAATGCTAACTTATAAATTCTAATAAACAATTGCAACTTGACAATGTGATTGGTAGAGTAAAAGAGAGGATAGGGATTCCGGGGATTGTAAAAAGGGCGTAGATCACCTCTGTACGTCGCTAGTTTTAGAATATTAGATCGTTCAAATTTTAAATCGTATTACCTCGATATGCATCATTTTGTGAATCACAGTTCTCTAGGGTTAAGTTAATGAGATAGGAGCCAGCGCCTAGGGTTGTGCGGACCGGGGGTTCTAGGATCCGATTCCGACGGTGGCTCCGGTGACAGTGGGACCAGTGGTGCCCGTTGTCTCTGATTAATTCCCGATGGGTGTCGAAGCAGCACCTCAACGTAGCAAGGACTGGGTGAGATTCTTCCATCCCCTGCCTGGTCTGCACTCCCAGCCTTAGGGGTGGGGATAGATTCATACCCCATAATATCCAACGAGAACGCACAGCACTGCGAGTACGTAGATGGAAGGCAAATACCATGAAAAGAAGAAGAAACAAGAGTAAAGTTATGGATTCTTTGCTAAATAGAGCAAAGAATTCACCCGATAAAACGTTAAACAAATGGACTAGTTGCTTCAAGTAACTGAATAAGCAAATAGTATCGTTACATCGAACGAACATTTACCCATTCAAACTACACAGAGGACAAATAAGACAGTAAATAAACTGTTTTTAGAGTACTTTATTTAATATAATGTGTAGTATAATGTTACGGCTAACTTGTGGATTATCAAATATACACGGAAAATTCTCCCGGTCTTATACTTGATATTGATAATAATGGAGATTATTATTTCAATAACATAATAACAGTCTGACAATACCAACATAACAAACTATCGCCAAATATATTGAAACTGTAATTTATTTATTTATTTCACAATTTTCTTTAGAATTTAAGGGGCGTGGGTGAGTAAAGGGGTTAGCTTACCTTCTGCTTCTGAACCTTCAGTGAGCGGGTGCGATCCCGGCCGAGGTGTCTGGATTCTCGAAGGGCGGAATATTCACTGTCACACTTGTAGGATGTAAAAGTACCCTGGCGGCGTGTCCAACAAAATTAAACCCCTCCGACAACATCCTGCTCTAACGAGATCTCACCTTCTCGTAACCTGACAGTTCGGGTACAGTTCAGTGAGACCGACATCTGGTGGAGAAAGTGAGAATCAATTCTCAGGCGCAATTAGAGGATCACCCGCGAGGTGCGTTTGTTCGATATTTTGGTCCTCAGTTCCTCGCCAGGGGTACGAGTAGGCTTCAACGGAGGCCTGGGTTGAAAAACACGGTTGCAAAACAACTACCTAAGAGGTGTAACGCCGCAAAATATCCCATACGATAAATAAATAAATAAATAAATAAATAAATAAATAAATAAATAAATAAATAAATAAATAAATAAATAAAAACGTAATTAGGGTCCTTCACTTTTTTTGGGCATCGACAATCGCCATCCAGACCATCACGCACGATACATCCAACCATCCAATATGCAAATTGTACGGGATGCTTCTGGAGCTGCAGTAACTTCACTGGAGCTCACGAGAGTGCGTCACTCCGCACAGGCTGCCCACAAACCCCCTCTTCCGGTTCCGAGGTGGGCTTAGGCCTCTGTCAACGCTTCCTTCTTTTCGCAGGAAGGGAAATCACCTCCCTCATTTAGTGCCGTTCAGTTTAAGGGGCCCACAACACGTAGTCTTATTAATTAGGATTGGGGAACGCAATGAAAGCAAGAGAGTGGATTGATGATACACAGTGGACGAACTGGTAATATTGGGTGGAAGGAAAGCCGCTCAGCATGCCACAACAGACCATTTCCAAGGTGGGATGCGAAGTAAAACCCTCGAGTCGAGGAAGTACCGTTTCTCTTGCTTCAACTACTTCGTCCACCCGCTTTGATTTATTACTTTCTCGCCACGGAATAGAGAAAGTTATGTAATACTGCCCGAAAAAATGGTGTATTCTCAGCAGAAAAACTCTTCTCGAAAAAGAGGATAAATCCAGTTCATAAATTAAAATCAAATCCTCTAACACGTGATGTAGAGAATCCTTGTTTTGTGAGCCCTTGATACTAAAAAATGGAATGATGGCAAAACGTCTGTCCGTCCATCTGTATGTGTCTGTAAACAATGCTTACCGGTAAAACGTTCAGTCAGTTTTCTCCAAAATTGATATTCCTCTACTGATTTGCCTTATTCCATGGCCCTATCAATTTGAAATCGATTTTAATTTTAGAGAAGCCCCTGGAACATTTTAAAAAATGTACAAAAATTTGTCCCTCGTTTTTGATTAAATTTTGTTGTTAGATAATGTGAAAGACGTTTGAAAGAATGATTAAAATCTCATTGCCTGAAACTTATTCTTCGAAAATTGAAAAAAGTTCTAAATTTTTCACGCATCTTCCTACAACTACAATTATGAAGACAGGTATTTTTTCCTTAATGAAATCTGTTCCTTAAAGATAGATTTTGAAATAAGACTTTGTTAAGAACTTTTCCCGTAATTGTGCGTGCAAGTACGGGCGAGAAACTACGTGGTGAATTACCAACACTAGTTATTTTCATAAGTTACGTCACCCACTGCGCCGCGCAGACCTCGTCCACGCGTGGAGTGCGTTGGGCCCACTGCGTGCGGGACGCCGCCTGTGGTTCGCGCCCCAATCTAACCCCCCCCTCCCGCTTCGCCCGCATCGATCGCTCGTGCCCTTAATTTATCACCGCTCTACTAAATGTCTCTAATAGCCCATTAGTCGAGGTGGAAAACAATTCCCCAATGAAACAGCCAGCGAGACGCACAATAAACTTTTGCATGACCTACAGTAAGCCGGAGGGCGCCGCCGCCGTGGAAAAACCGCGCCACTGAGGCTCCGAGGGCCTTCGAGCGCGTTAGCACAGTCGCGTTTTTTACGCGGGCGGATTCTGAATTGCGCTGCCTCTGAATGACCGGTGATTGAATCGGTGTACACAGACCACGAACATGGAGGAATTGGCTAGCGTTTCAACGCTAAAGGCACTACAGATCAATTCCATGTTTTCCTATTTTCCATTGGAGAAAATAGCGTCGTCGAATTTTGCAGCAGGAAGCAGTTCATTGGAATATATTATATAGTAATGTTATTCTAATATGCATAATGTTGTTATACTTTATGACACTTTCAATGAGTATTTCTTTTATTTAACAAATACATGGAATGTATGTATGAACTTTGGCACAACAGCTCTTTACGAGCTTAGGCCTACCAGCAACGTCCCGGACTTCCGGCCATGGATTAAGGGGCACGTGTGGTTAGCACATAGCCGACCCTACGATGTATTCAGGAATTTTCAACCTAAGAAATGAGCTTTCTCGTTATCACGCAGAAAGAGATACTGATGCATTGCAAGGAAAGCGCACAAATAATTTTTGCCTCCTTCAGGAATCGAATCTGGGGTTGCGTCATGGAAAGCGAGCACGCCAACCAACGAGGCACCGGGGGCCTAAACATTACATAGGGAATAATGAAATCACTCCTTCTATTCAAAAGAATGCACTAACATGTGATTTTCTAGAAACGTATTTTGGCTTTCCGGAAAGAACGCATTCATCTATCATTGATCTCCACACATTTTGTGAACTTAAATGCAATTTCTATTTGATTGTGCATCTGCATGCAAATGTCACCGTAAGTCGGTGCAAAAAGGGCAGTTGAAAGACGCTGCAGGGGCCACGAAACGCAGCGCGTCCCTCGTCCTCTGGATGGATTTCTCCAAGTTACGGTAAAAGTCAACTCCAAAATTTATCGACGTCAGTTCACTCTAGCTCGCTAACACAATTATCCGTCACAACAGGTTCAAGTTCCCAAAGTTAGACCTTTTCAGAACAAACTCAGCACAAAGTATGGCTCGTGCGGAGTAGCTCCTTTTTTGTTGACAGTCTTCTGCTTAAGAAATAAGTAAAGTATTTCTAGGAACAGTAATCAAACATACGAATCAATGCTTACAACAATATTACTTCCCAATCTCAAAGTTTTTAACAACTTATTTCTTAAGCTATTCTAGTTTTCCGGTCCCTTTCACAGTTTATCCTTTCCTCTCATCCCTCAATAGCCATTCATTCTCTTTTCGTAATTTTAATACTGTTCAATTCCGCCTGTGCAAAGCATTAGAGCTCAACTACGTATTATTGATGATAAATAAAGCAATCTTCCGAATCTCCACATGTATTATATATTCATTATAATTTTAAAGTGGTCTGTGTTGAATAGGTTCTCCCGAAGAGGAGAGGGAAACAAACCCGTGGCACGCGGGGGGGGGGAC
>BOPP01000205.1:487661-504140 GCA_017312745.1 Gryllus bimaculatus
CGGGGCCTCGCCGCCGCCGCCGTTCCTGAAATCACAACGACGCTCGCGGTCTTTCGCTCGCGCCGCACGCCCCCAACTGGAGCTGCTCCGCCCTTCTTTCCCTGCTGCGCGCGGCGCGGCGGTCCATCGCGCTGCGTCCACAACGCCGCGCCTCTCGCCTTCGCCGCCTGCGCCAAGCGCCCCTCCGCGGCCTTCGCTCTCCTCGTGACCGTCTAACCCCCATTGCCAAGCGCCCGTCGTCTAGCTCCCGTCGCCAAACACATCGCCAAGCCTCGTAAATTCTTCTGCTGCCGAATGGTTGCATCACTTATTTTCTCACTGCTATGTTTTTCTACATTGTTACTTTTTCATTCCCCAAATGCACATCCCATTAACGGCAAGGGCCTTCTGCTTCAGCAGGGAATCATAAATACGTCTTTAATGAAGTGATGGGATGATGATGAGGAGTGAAGGAATAATCCCAAATGCATCCATGCCCGAGGTGGGATTCGAACCCACGTTTCTTTGATCCGAGATCGCCACGGTACTACTGCCTTAGTGATCTCAGCTACCCGGATTAGCCATTGTTTCTAAGTGAATGTGAATGGCGAACGCGTTTCGGGGAAGGGTAGCTCAGTGGGTTAAAAATACTTCTGAATTTCCAGAACCCATTGACAGTGCGGGGCACTACGCGACCGACAACAAGCCTCGGCAAACGACGGCAAACTACGACAAACGACGACAAACGACGACAAACGACGACAAACGACGACAAACGACGGCAACCTACGCCAATGGACTGTAAGCGATTATAATAACGGCTGGTCGTGGCTCGCCTACGGATTCAGAGATTCACAAAAAGGAGGGCGGGGGTTTAGCCTTAACCTGAGGGAATTCCCCTCCTTATTCCGAGCACTCGCCAGGGTGCACTCCGGGTGGAGAATTTTTGCAGAAAGTGGTGGGTGTTCTATGTGCTACAGTGACTGCTCCTCAACATCATCAAAAACACTGCCAGCTTCCACTCACCGTAACACCTCACACACATTAACCGCCACGAAAAGACGTTTAGTTAATTACATCACTCCTCCCCCGAAAGTTCACCATTGACACCACCACCGCCACTTCTACTACAGCCCCACCCCGTCACCAGTTCCACGAGCCAGTGCCTCCCAGCGGCAGCCAGCGTCCCGACGGGCCTCGGCGCGCGTGCCTATTAATGAGGCCGAGGGCGAGCGGTGCGGTTGCGACGCGTCGCCGGCTGCTCTGTGACGCGCGCGAACATGGCCCTGGCAGGACGCGGCGTGGCGTGGTGCGGCGCCGCGAGGCGTGGCTCGGCGAGACGTGGCGCAGCGCAGCGAGGCCAGGCGAGGCGAGGGGTGGCGTGGCGTGGCCGTGGTCGTGGCGTGGCGTGGCGTGGCGTTGGCGTGGCGTGGCGTGGCGTGGCGTGGCGTAAGTGTGGCTGGCGGGCGTGCTGAGTACGGAGCGGGGCGGGGGCGTGGCCAGGGACGGGTGGATCGTGGCGGGGCGGGGGGCATTGGTGGGGGAGTGGAGGATCGTGGCGGGGCTGGGAGTGTCGTGGCGGGGCGTGGCGGGGTGTAGTGGGGTTCGCCGCAGCCCGAGTCGGTCATTGTGGGAACGTAGTAGAGTCGAGCTAGGAAGCCGGCACCAGATGAAGCGGGGAGCGGACCCGAGCCGGGTGGGGCGGGTGTACTGTTGGAACGGGTGGAACGAGTGGAGCGGGACGGTCGGGTGAGGTGTGGCAGGGCAGGGAGAGGCGGATCCTGGAGTCGAGTCCGGGCAGGACGTGGATTGGAGCAGTGCCGGGCGGAACGCGGGGTGCGGCGGGGAGAGTGTGCGCGCAGGGCAGGGAACTGCGTCGTGTGTAAAGGGGGCCGGGCGGGGCCGGGCGGCGCTCCTTGTTAGCACGTGCTCGGCCAGCCGGCGCGGCGCGGTGGGGGCCGCTGCCGGATCGCGCTCTTTGATGTGCGCCGAGGGCCGCGGTGCGCGCGCCAACGACGCGACGCCGCCGCGCAGCGCCCCGTGCGCCGGCACGCATTGTGCAGTCAATGAGCGCCCAAGATCGCCGGCCGCAAAGGGCGCGGCTTCCGAGCGACTGCGCCCTCCCCGGCGGAGTAATTGCCTTCGTCCCGCGCTTCCCCAGCGGCCACCTCGCCCGTTGGCAGTGCGCACTGCGCTGCGCTGCGGGACGTCCAAACGGGGAGAAGCCGGCATTTAAATAACACAAAAACTAACGAATTGTGCTATAATTTCACTCGCAAATAAAGACGTCCAGGATCAGTTGTTAGGCACATATGGCCTGGGTTCTTTAAGTTTAATGAATAACTCGTTTTCAAAATTCCCAAAAGATTAGGCACGGGTTTATCTTTGTTTAAGGTTTAATTTTGTTACAAAAGTCACAAAATTTAACACTATGCACATTATTACTTATAAATGTTTGTATGGAATTTAAGACAATTGGAATCCAATAAATTTAAAAAATGTTAATGACCGAAAACTTAATTTGTTTATTTTGCAAGTCAATCTTTCAAATTCTAATTGAATAAATATATTTTAATCCCAAGTTTACTCCTATTGGAAAATTAAAATGATCAACAATTTATAAAGATATCTCCCTCTTAATCACGTGTGTTGTTTCAATAATAAAATCTACATTAAATATAGACAAAGCGTTATCCAAGATTTATAAAATATTTGATTTACACAATACTGTTGCAAACTTTTCCGATCCAATCAAAAATGGCGTTCTTGGCAGAAAATTACTACTCTCTCAAATTCAATAAATTGAGTCAAAATTATTCATCTACATCCCGTTGCATATTCGCGTTGTCGCAGGTTCCGCTGGTGGTCACAGGGCTACAACCCTTGCCGTTTGGTGCGTGTCCCCTCAACCCCCCAACCCACGCCGTTCTCACCCCTCCCCTCAAGGGGAGGGGTAAGAATGCCGTCCCCTTCACCACCAACGCCTCTCCCTCCGTCGTCACCTCCGTCATCGCTTCCACCACCGCCTTCGCCACCGCCATCGCCTCCGCCATCGCCTTCGCCACCGCCTTCGCCACCGCCTTCGCCACCGCCTTCGCCATCGCCTCCGCCATCGTCCCAGTCATCAGGCATCGCCTCTGATTTCGCTGTCGCCAACGCCATCACCGCCAACAGCGCCGCCGCCATCGTCTGTACCACGCATCAGACATCGTCTTCGCCATCGCCTCTGCTATCGCCTCCGCCATCGTCCCAGTTATCAGGCATCGCCTCTGATTTTGCTGCCGCAAACGCCATCACCGCCACCACCACCGCCGCCACTGCCAATGCCATTATCACGACTACTGCCACGCCATCACCACGGCCAGTGCCATCACCATCGCCATCGCCGAAGCCGCGAGCGCCCATTAACGAGGCGCGGGTCAGCCGACCCCGCACCCCCCCCCCAAGTCCCACCACCCGCAGCGCCCACCGGGGCACACCACACGTTCCCCACACTCGATGAGATGTGCAAACGTTCACAATTCTCGGGGCGCGCTTTGCAACGGTTTGCAGCACTGGCCATTTGGTGATACTCAGGAGCCTTGAATATAAGCGGTGCATTAAAGAGCCCGTGGACTGCATTGCAATAATTATATTTGTTAATATTTATATATTTATATATTCTAGGGCCAGTCAGACATGTATCTGCTGTGTAGTTTAGGATTGCAATAAGAACGTAATTGATAACACTTCCAACACCCTTGAACATTGTTCCTTGAAACAATATATTTTACAATTGTTACGGAACATACAGACATCCGTTAGACATTCCCATCAAAGGGCGAGTAAAGTTACAATAAAAAATGTATTTAACATAGTTGAAAATCAAATATTCACTTTGAAATTCTTTGGAGCATCAATTCGCGTAGAACAGTTATACGCTCTACACTCAATATCATTACTGAACATAGTATAACAAACTTAAACATCCTACGTGGATCCATAGGAACACTCTACACTTAGTAAACATGCCTTTTTATAAAAAAAACAAATTTTTCAATGATAGACACACATTCCATACGTTTCTGCCAACCACTACTGCAAAGTGCATCAATCCTAAGAAATAAAAAATCTAAGATCTCATTGCGATACAACAAACATTGCTTTGTTTAACGGGACTGAAACGGACTCCGCGACTAAATTCTCTTCCCAGGCGCCAGACTGAGAACTTCTATTTAACTATTTTTTTTAATGCGGCGCTGGGGAGAACATGCTCTCAAACTGTCGAATACTTACGGGGTTTTAGAGCATTGACTGATTTTAAACAGTTTCTAATAAAAGTTACATAACCAGTATCTTTTCTTAGATAGAGATGATATACATGTATGTAGAGTAAACTCTTTGTTTTTGTCAGAATTTATCGGGATACAAAAAAAATTCCGATTAAGGGACGTTTCCGTTTTATGCAATGTTGTCCATATTATGTCACTTGTGACAATCGTATTGACGTTTCTGACCTGAAAGTAGTAAATTACATTACTTTATTATAATTAACAAAACACATTAACATAACGTATTTATGAAAGAAATCACCAATAAATAAATTTTAAATATTTTAATTGTCAGTTTCTGAGTTGAAAAATACACACGTTATTGGCTGCATTCGGACAGCTTGCTGACTCTTTCAACGCACAATACGTCACAACCCAGTTCTATGACTATCTGATACCCATGCATGTCTTTGAGCAATGTCTATCGGGTTGAGGGGTAATGATTTTCAACACAGACACGGAAAACTCGAATAGAAGCCATGCCATACCCCTTCCCGCGCTCAGAGAGTCGGAACAGAGGGATGGCCAACGCCCACGCCTTGAGATTCAAGTGGCTCCAAGGTCATGTTCTTCAGCTGAAGCCCCTCTCATATGTCCGGCTGCCACGACTAAATCGCGTGCCACAATGACAGAGAATTTAAAACACGCTTGCAGATTCATTCGTTTCATTAAGAACATCTCGCGTCCCTCTGCCAATTGCATTAAAATCACAGGAATTATTTTGTATAAAGATTTTTGCAGCAGAACATGAAAACAGTTCCGTTTTGTTTTAAGCTGTGTTAAGTGCCATTTAACTTCACGAGCCGGATACATTTCCACGGTTTTCCGGCTTGTACAAGTTTCGGTTTCGGCATTTTACTGTATTTAGCATTTGGGGTCGATTTTGCTGACTTTCTCGGCCAGCTAATGTGTCCCGTCATGCTTGGGCTAGACTAATTCCCACGCGTGGAAGGGAGGTGGGGGTGGAAGAGGCACGTGGCGAACATGACGCATTCCTTTCACCACAACTAGCTAATTCCGCCTGCCAGAACTTCTCTTTGACTCACAGATTCAAAAATTGAAACGATTGTAAAGAAAATACATCAATTTTTGCCACAACCGGCAATGTAACCAGAGATCACGCCACGGAAAGCTAATACGCTGCTCGTGAGTCACCCTAGCAATTTCATTTATTTACTGATTTTGCAATGGTAAGAATGATTTGATTCTAACTTCAATGAGTCTCTTAAATTTTCCCAACCATCTAATTCACACAATGTATCCTTGTTTTTCCCTAGAAAGGGATTTACATCCTAGATATAAATATAATATAATATAAATATAATAGAATGAAATTGAATTCAATTGTTTGACAGTAATAGTTTAATATCGTATTAATCGTAAAATTTGAAATGTTCTAGAATCTATAAAGCAAAAAGATTGTGCTAATACCGGAATAAAATATTGGTCTCTTATCAAATATCTCGTTCAAAAAAATATATCTGAATGCATCACGAGAAAACTGTTTTAAGACATTATATGAAGTAAGTTTTAGAAGAACAAACAGATAGTAATAAAAATTAAACTCCGATAGTCAAAACAACACATTTATTGGTGACACCGCACATTAATCAATCGAAAACTTTGGAACATTGCGTCCATTTATCATGATTAAACTAACAAATGAAAAATGTTCAAACAAAGTTTTCGCCGACTTTCATTTGTTACCATGTCGTCTCAAGCCAAAAACACAGTTTTGTGGGCAAGATTTTTATCAAATAAAATTCCAAGTTTCAGTTGTCTTTATATTTCTTTAAATATATAACGATCTATTGAAAATATTCTCTATATATCCCTAACCATTCCCTTTATTTTCAAGAGTATAAAGAGATCAACAATCATTTTACTATATCTTGAGTTAATTACACAAAATATTTTCCACGAAAATTGTAAGTCAGGCAATTTCATTCATTTACTGATTTCACAATGGTAAGAATGATTTGATTGTAACTTCAATGAGTTTGTCAAATTTTCGTAACCATCTAATTCACGCAATGTATCCTTGTTTTTCCTTTCATTAGTCAAACAATATTACTCTGTGAACGTGTGCATTCTTCTGTAAAAATAAATGCTTTCATTATTAGTCATATAAAACGTTTTGATTAATATTCATCGGCATAAATAGATGCGAAAATAGATGATAAAATATAGATCTAATTCGGAAATAGAATTAGCAGAAAATGTTGCTACAGAAATATTGTTAACCAACAAATCAAGAAAGAATTATGAGAGTGAACATTTAGTTTTTAAAGACTGGTCAGAAAAAAGTTCATTCCATATCGGGCAGAGTTTTGATTGCTTTCTTTTCTGGTAAGTCAGAGAAGGAGAATCCGAGTAGTCCTTGGATCCACCCCTCAATGTTAAAGAGTACAATATCACTTAATGGCAATATTGATGACAGTAAGTTAACTCATTAGCGTTTTTGAAGCGTAAACGCGAAGGATAGAGGGCATAGAATACCACATTATTTTCAAAAGAAGAGTGGCAGATTACGACATTAGTTTACCATCCTAGAGTCGTATTTGATTGTATGATTACACTTGGGCGGAAACGTAGTTTATTACGGAAATGATAATGGCATCATGTTTGACTTTACCTAATCAAAGTGAATAAAAACGTTTTATGATTCTCAATCATTTCACTCATCTCTTCGCATTTCATGAAGTAATGAAGAATTTACAATGAACTCTTAATTTACTTACAATAGTAACTAGTCAAAATAGACTGATGATAAAATGAGTCTATTTTGAGTATACAGATACACCTTTTCTTGTTCTCTTCATTTTTCGTCTAGTGTTGGACACAATCATTTCCGCAAAATATGGACTTCATATCAACAGTGCACAGATTCTGAACAATAATGAAAACGTTGGATGGGCAAATGACAGTTCAGGAAAATTTTCAAGTTTTCTATTGACTTTAATTATTCACATAAACAGGATGTAATTAAAAGCATTATGTAATTTGAATGAATGTCTTGCAAGCTGAATTAGATATTAACAATAATTAATAGTGATTACATCACGCGCAGTAAACGTGAAAACTCTGAAACACGTTTGGCTTCGTATATGTATTAGTGAAAGTTAACATCGTGAAATTACCCCATGAACACCAAACCCCACGATACTTCTAACATCTCCACCAATAAAACATCTCGTATCTGATCATTTCATACGCGACGTGAATGTTTGAAACCCGATCGAACCGGAATGTTCGTATCACCTGTGACGGCAAACGCAGACCGGCCGCCTTGTCAACAAGAGCGTAACTGACGCGCAAGTGCATAGGCGGCGCGGCGCGGCGCGGCGCGGCGCCATTTGGGGGAGCGCTAATTATTCAGGCTCGCATGCGGCCTGCCGGGCGGCCGAGGCTCGCGCGACCATATCGGCTCCTGATTAATAATTCTCTTTTAGATTTTAAAAATCAACGATAATCAACCGGTCGGCGTTGATGGATCTTGCTTTCAGGCTGAAACCGAATAGTCGCGCGGGGGGGGGGGGCGAGTCCAGCGACGCGGCGCGTATGCGTTTTGCTGCCGCCGCCGCCGCCGCGTAATGAAAATCCCGAGGCAGCAATCATGAGGTTTTGAAATCGATACGGCACTTTATCCGCGTTCGGTTCTCCGGTTGCGGATTCGCACTGGAATCTTAATCCATTAACGAGTTAACCTACGGGGTGCGCGGAGAAGTCGCAAATGCGCAACGACGTGAGAGGGGAGGGGGATGGGCCGCAGGAGGATGGGCGGAGGGAGATGAGCGGAGCGGGATGGGCGGAGCGGGATGGGCGGAGCGGGATGGGAGCGAGGCGGGCGGAGCGGGGCGGGGCGGACGTGATTCGAAACCTAGAACCTCCCGGTCAGGGGCACTGCAGTGACATCAGTTGATGGCCTGGCTTAAGTTAATTGTTTGTACTTTGTGCTGTAATTCTAACATACATTTAATATTTTAATTTTTATATTTTATAATTTACATTTAATATTTATATTTTAATATTTAACAAAATATCTTCTTTCATTTGATGAATGTGTTGAATTTATTAATCTATTTAATCCGCATTTCTGCCTTTCTTTATTTTTATTTTTTAAATGTCTTCCTTAATCGGACAAATACATAGTTGAGAAAAATCTATTGTATTTTCTGACTAAGGCTTGTTAGTTTTAAACTGTGTTTGAAAGAATTCTTAGAAATCAAATACAAGAGAAATGTCTAGTTTCAGTTTTGCTATTGCGTCTGCCAGGGCGTATGTGCACGTGCAAATCAGGAGGAGACGATTACCTTCGTTATATATCACAGAGTTTATTAATAAAAATATCCCCTCACATCTTACAATGAGCCGAATATATTCAACCAAAACGAATAAAATTGATTCATTTCAATATTCAACAGACGAAATGATTACAGGAATAAGAGGGTGTGATTTTTTAATTAAACTGATATTTCTGTCGTTTCATTTTACGGATAAAATATTATTTATTGACTGTTTCACAAAGAAATAAAAGTATGTTTCTCTACATACTTTTTGGTATTTGTTCTGAACACTGATACAACATTCCTCTTTGTAAGTTGTGTTCAGCGTTGATAAAAATATAAATGTTCTTAACATTATCAGCAGATCGCTCAAATAATTTCCTGGGTAGATTAATAGATTTGTGACAATATTTAGGTTTTCACTGATAACATTCTAGTTCCCCTCATTCCATCGCAAGGTCGCTAATACGTTACGAAGAGAAGAAATGTCATTCGGCACTTACAGTGAATTAATCTTTGTGGAAGCATAAATTCACATTTTTTCTTAATAATTTTTGAAACACAGGTTCAGCCAAGATATTTCTGTCATAAGACCATGGATAGACTTATCCGTAGTAGAATTGTGGAAATCCACGATTCCGTGAAATCCGAGATGAATAAAAGCCTGATGAGTGCCAAGACATTCTAACAACCAGCGATAATCTAGTTCTGTATCTTGGCTGGCTGGCAACACAGCATCGAAGGTCACGTGTGCCGCGGTTGGTGCCAGTGTCTCTGTGCTACACTGTTGTGACCGATTCGTGCTCAATGTACGAATATGTATCTGTAATTTTAAGAGTAACCGCAGATTTAATTTGACTTTGTTATACATTGTGGTTGAAAATTCTGATATGCATTTTAATTTTTCCGTGTAATCCGAGGTATCATCGACCACAGTTACTTTGGATTAAAGCGAATCTACTGTATTGATAAAGTTATGTCATGCTGCAGTCGAAAACGCGATTTTTGGCAGAAAAATGTGCATTGTAGGGCTCGCATACCGAAAAGTGGATAATTAGTGTTCATGTACTTAGTAAATTACTCCCTTTAAAAAGCCGAGCAAATGCACGTTTTGCAGGTCATGATAGAGAAAAAACGATTTACGGCAAAACGTCTGATCGACTGTGTATGTACAACGCTAGCACCGAAACCGTAAACAGAATTTCTGCCAGAATTTATGTTCCCCGATCTAGCTAGTTTATGTCGCGGTCCCTTGAAATTGAAGCGGATATTTCAATTTTTTGTGGTACTATACAATAATCCTAAAGGATATTTTCAATTTTTATGGCATAGATAGGTATTCATTTACAAAAAAATGGCATAGGGCAGATTTTCGTTTTTTTATTCGTTAGAATTTATTAGATATTCAAATGGTTAGGATTATTCCACAACAGCGAAGCAATATTGTAAATCCATATAATAAGTTATAATATTTTCTGTATTTTTTCAAGATTTCATTCAAACTGTGTTCCAGATTTCGCCTTTTTATGCAAAATGCTCTCATGTGTTCCATTTTGCTAAAAAAAGAAGACACACGTACTATAAAACAATTCCCATTCATATCCAATTCAATGCTGTATTGTATCGGAACGGATTCAAATGTTTCCAAATAGTCACATCACATTTTTTGCAACATTGTTTCACAGAATATTCTATAACCATTATCTTCCTACTATGTATTGACCCACATGTAAAATATTCCATTGAGTAAATGATATATAGACGCATTTGCTACATAGACGGTACCAAAGATAAAAACATTCTGAAAATTAACACGCAAATACATTTAATCCGTTGATACAAATGGAAATGTAACTGGAAGCAATAATGAAATTACTCTTTTTTAAAGAGAGAATACATGTAAGCACTCTCTCAATATTAAATATTTTATCTAATACGTTTTGAACTTTTGCACTTTTGCACAATGTTGAGGGAATAGATAACGATGGGGTGAAATATGCTCTATAAATAGGGAATGAGAGGCAGAACAAACATTTTAACCCTAAGAAAACTCGCACAGATTGTGCTTTGAGCACCCCCGCAAGTTGCTCGTGACCACGGTCGGATGGATGTCGAATGGCTGCTGCAGCGCGTGGAGAGGATGTGCGCTAGCTGGCAACTCCGATGTTCCCCCCACATCTCAGACGGGGATACGCTAGATTCGGACTATGTAAGGAACTGAAGCATCTCTGTAATGTTGCAAAACTGACTAGAAAGGCATTGTGATTGATGTGGGGAGAGAGAGTAGTGTACAAAATGTCACTGCACGGACGGAAAAGAATAAAAGCTGAAAAATGTTCACCTTTCGACACAAATATGGTGATGGTGGTGATGGTGATGGTGGACATGGTGTTGCTGGTCAAGGTGGTCAACATAAACGGAGGGGAAGAGGTGTTGGTGATAATAGCGGTGGTGGAGTTGGTAGTGAGGGAAGAGGTAGAGATGGTGGGAGTGGGATAATAGAGGTAGTGGTCAAGGTATACGTGGTACCTGTAGTGTATTAAGGATGGTGGTGTAGGGGGAAATCGGGGTTGGCAGTGGGGAAGGCGGAGTAAGTGGTGGAGGAAGTGATGGTGGGTGGTGGAGCTGGTGAAAGTGGCATCCGTGGTGGAGGTGGTGTTTGTGAAGGTGAAGATGGGATGGTAGTGTGTGTGGGGTGAAAGCGACTGAATGTGGAGGAGATGGAGGAGGCAATACCAAAGGGACCATGTTCTATCAATGATATGTAGAATCCAAATTACGAGCGAGCGTGACGAGATCGTGTTCAAGCGCCCAAGACCCATGTGCTGAGGTGTGTTGTATTTCATTTCAAATCAACAGTGGTACATTAAGTGGGTTCGTAGGCTTCTGCAGACGGAGTCAATGCATTCTTTGCTATCCGGGATGAGCCGCGTCTCAGTTAATTGGACTGACGTTTCGGCCATCTTGCTGTGGCCTTCTTCAGAGCTATACTGCTGCAGAGAGACGCCAACCTCTTGGCAACAGTATAGCTCTGAAGAAGGCCACAGCAAGATGGCCGAAACGTCAGTCCAATTAACTGAGACGCGGCTCATCCCGGATAGCCAAGAATACAGTAGTACATTAAGAACCACCTGTGATTCTTCATCACAAGATACTTTTCCTTTAATACATTAAAAACACTTAGCGTATTAACCACTATCCTTGCAACTTCCGTATCCTATAGTTTGTTTGATAACAAACATTTGTGTCTGCATGCTACAATCGTGACAAGGCGGCGACGCGGGGCCGTGCGGCCACGTGACAAAGGATGCGCGCTCGCCTCGGGCGCCGGGGCGCAGTCGTTCGACAGATTTTTCACTTAGGCGGCGGATTACGGGCGCCCATCCGTCAGCCGCCGCCTCCGCAGCCGCCGAGGTGGGTGGGGGTGGGGGTGGGGGCCGGCAGGAGGAGGGAAAGCGACGTCGCGGAGACCGGAAGAAAAAAGGACAATCGAGCGGCGCAGAAATAGGTCGAGAGAAGAGGCCTTTCGGTGAAATGGAAGAGGTTTCAGGAACGCGCAAAAACAAGACACTTTCCTCCTTTTGAAATGAATATTGTTGTTTAGGTTAGTAATAACAATAGAGACATTCAGTAATCGAGCTTAAGTAACCGAGTTGAAGAGAAGTAGTCAAATGAATTGAATGAATAGGTGCGTGGAACAAGCGATCGTGTTTGAACGTCGCAAGAAACGAGTTAGGACAAGACAGGAAATTCTGGAAGAAGGGCTTTTGCGGTTAGAGGGCGAGAAACGCTGGTCTGCTTCCGTCTGGGTTATTGTGACGGAGACCCCGGAGACATTATGAGGTAGCATTGCTCCAGCACGACAGAATAGATCTAATTGTAAAGGATCTGGAAGGACACAAAAGGGAGAGAACAGAAGTAGAGGAAGAAATTTAAGCTTGTTTCGACTACTTACTACGGCTAGCGATTCTTCGTTGGGTTTGAACCACTAAACCTCCACAAAAACAATCACACAGCACTTTTTTAATTCCTCGCGTATGTTTTCAATAGAGACCTTTACCATTCCAATTTCTTCCAAGAAAACCAGCAGGTGTCTTCCAGAAAGGCTATTTCAGGGGCATGAAACGCAATGCATTAGGGGATGGAATAACACCCCTAACACAGGCCCAAGTGGAACCGCGGCTGGCTGAATTGCCAGGAGACGCGGCTGGGGCGCTGGGGAGCGTCGCTCACCGCCAGAGGCCGCTGGGATCGCAGCGCCGCGGGGGAGAGTGTCTCCCGTGGCGACGAGGAGGCGGCGAGGAGGCGGCGAGGAAGCGGCGAGGAAGCGGCGAAGGGGGCGGCGAGGGGGCGGCGAGGGAGCGGCGAGGGGGGCGGCGAGGGGGGGCGAGGGGGGGCGGGAGCGCGAGGGGGCGGCGAGGGGGCGGCGAGGGGGCGGCCGAGGGGGCGGCGAGGGGGGCGGCGGGGCAGGGGGCGGCGAGGGGGCGGCGAGGGGGCGGCGAGGGGGCGGCACGGGGGGCGGCGAGGGGCGGGCGAGAGCGCGGCGAGGGGGCGGCAAGAGGCGGGAGGGGGCGGCGCAGGGGGCGGCGGAGGGGCGGGAGCGTGAAGGGGAGCAGGAGGGGTTCTCAACGGAAACGCGACCTCTAATTGGAGGCGAAAGGGGGAGTGACGTTTAGGTAGTGAAAATGGTTAGGATATGCGATTACTGGGAATGCAGACAAGTTGAATACCAAGAAGCAGAGAGGACATTTAATGACAGGATATATAGTTGAGGCGGTAGCAGGAAGGAGGAATTGTAGAGAAATTGAACAGCCATCCGACGTTATTCCCAGTATTACACCGCTCTCGTACGGTACATAACAGAACTAATATCATTTGAAAATACAGGTGTGTATAAACGTACGTTTTAACCCCATAATTTCATATTTCATTAATGTATGTGTAGTTTTCAAATTTTTCAGCAACCAAAACACTGCATATTATTATTATTATTATTATTATTACTATCCTAACCATCCCTTGTAGGGCAAAGACCTATGAAATGCGAGTTCCCCACGCCACCTAGCCATGGAACAGTGATTGTTAGTAGTCTCAGTTGCACAATTTTACATTATTAGTCACTGATTTTCCAAATTTCTCTAGTCAACATTACACAATCACAGTCAATCCAATAGTTATAATTACACAATATATAGTAACTGACATTTCTATATTATACTAGTCTGAATGTACTTCCATTCATCTCTGTCTTTTTCCACTCTAGACCAGAATGCCCCAGCTGTCTTTCCGAAGCAAACTTTCCATCTTGTTTCTTGTCGGTGGTGGTGTCTCCAGCCAACCCAAAGTTCCCACACTGTCGCTGTTTGCGTCCAACGCTATTGCTCCATTCTCATGAGACAGTGCATACGAACGACGCCAATTATCAGAGCAAAAATCGACGCGCGTTCTGGCGTTGGGAGGCTGAATGCGGCGCTTTGAGAGGACGCCCGGGGGACAGCGAGAGGACAGGCGCGCGCGGACGGGCGGTCGCGGGCTCAGTTGTGCGGACAGCCACTCACGCCGGGAGCCCAGGTTCAATTCTCATCGCCGACAGGCAATTCACTGGCCCGCGGCGCGGCGACGCTGGCATTCTTCGGCGGGGCTAATGAGGGGCGCCGCGCAGAATGGGCGGCTGGATTTTTGGATAATGGCCCTCAAACGGCCCCCGACGCGCGCGCCGCGCCAATAGATCCTTCAAGCCGCCCCTCCGGGGCGGAGGACCTCTGCATTCTGCGGTCGCCAGCGCCAGGCACCCGCCCCCGCCCCCGCCTCTCACTACCCGCCCCGCCTGCCTCCGCCACGCCTCACCCCCGCACGGTGGCCTGAAAGGCGCTGCACGCGGGCGAAAATAGACTTTGCAGCAATAATGCATGGAAACTATCACTGAACGGTAAAATACTCTTTGTTGAAGGGGGACATATGAAACAATGACTTCTTTTTTAATTATTTATTTTAGGTTGCTTGAAAAACAACTAAGGTCATTGGCGACCACTGTTACGTCAGAGATTCATTTCATAAATTGTAATGAACAGAAATTCAATTTAACTAGATCCAGATCCATATTAAGATATTTGAAAATTGTTTTGCAAACTTAAACTAAATTAAATGTTTTATTTATATCGTTATTCATCCCAACAGAGATTCTTAGATTTTGGAGGTTTAAGCATTCAAGGATAAACTGAGAGCTTGATAACATTTCTTCACATTTTAGACATATAAAGCAATTGTGTTTTGCAAAGATAACAAAACATCGGTGCGGGATGAATGAATATGGTTGATGCCTCGAGTATTGAATAGTTCCCAAAAGTAAATACTTTAGAAATTGCTGTGGATTTGTAACATGGGAGCTCTCTAAGAATTGTCTCGATGCAGTAATATACACAATTAAACGAAATATTTAATAGAACGACACAGAATTATTAATTACTTCTCAGCTGTATACTTCCCCATGAATGTTCAAACACCTGTACTCTAATGAAATTGTACGAGAATGACTATAATTACACAACAAGCTGAAATCTTCTAATATGTCATTTATACAATGGGAATAGGAAAACCCATGTACATAACTCGTACGCATGTGTTCTTGAATTACTTGTACGCGAAATACGCACTTACCATTCTACTTTGCTACTTCTACTTTAAAACTATGCAAATTCTACAAAACACGATCTCAAACCGTTGTTCAATTTGAAGTCGGGTGATTTTCGGTATCAAGAAACCAAGACATTCTCATGAAATCATCATCACCATGCATTGTAGGTATTACCAATTTAGTACAATTTAGTTTCTATCTCAACATTTTTCTGGCGTATTGCATCATTCTTAAAATTTCACATAACCACATGAAGAGAGAATGGAGCTAAAATGCTCAAAGCAGTTTAAAGATGAAGTAAACTGTTTTTTATAGGTTTAAGAATAGTGTGGATCAACATCTTACAAAAAGCAATAAAAGAGTATAGGAAAAGCGTACCTGAAACAATATCACTCTCATTACTCATTTAATGAGCGTTTCTCTCCTTGTACAACAAAAATAAAGCAGTTTATACAATATTTTAATTTTTATGCATTGTTCACTGTGACTAATCATATAAATATTTTTAAAAGCTCGATGTTTTTACATTCACATTGTTATAAAAGAACATATTACAAAATTGTTTGTTACATTTTTTTATTTCTCATTACTCTTCTACTTTCTAAAAATATTTTGAACAAAAACAAATTCATTTTTTTCATTTCTCTCAACCAGACAGTGGTGGATTTAAGCTCCTTCGCTAGTGTCAAAAATATACTTTCGCCGGGTGTCAAACCTAGGTCCTTCTCCATCACGGAGTTTAATTTGCGAATTTCATTTTATTGAACCTCGGCACTTTTGCCGGCGTTCTTCCTCATCTGGAGCACAGTGCAGCGCCTTCGTCGCCGCCGCCGCCGCCATCCCACCTCGGCTTTAATTCGCGGCGGCCGCCTCGTAACTCAGCCTAAGAATGCAAACAACCTCACTTTTTATTTGGGCACCTTGGCCCCCAGGGATTATATTTCGCGGCGCACACGTGACGGAAAACATGCGGCTGGGAGCGAAACGCCGCGTCGCTGTTCAACGCGAGGTTTACTTCGCAAAAAACTAAAACGAAGTATAAGATTTTAAAAAAATTCTTAAAATGGCACGCAGTAAATTTGTTGTGCATTTGTAATTGGGGCATTTGCTATCACAACCAACTAATTACACTTGCATCAATTGAATCAATCAGACGAATATAATTTCGAGTCCATAAATGGTGTGATAGGAACGTGATACTATTCTCCTCACATATTAGGCGGAATGATAGTTGGCGCCAAATAGTGAGCACATTAGTCCCGTAAGTGCA
>BOPP01000205.1:518516-535637 GCA_017312745.1 Gryllus bimaculatus
CATTCTACTCGTCTGCTCAGCCAGCACGGCGCTGAGGGTTCGGCACACCCTGCCTCCCAAGCCCGATGGCTTTCCCTCTGTTATCATTCCCTCGCCATTTCCGACGTTGTCTCTCACGCCATCCACACCTTCGCACGTCACCCGCGCTGCGGCTCTCCTGCTACCCCACCCCTCCCCTCCATCCCCCCTCCGCTAGGGGCCACCTGTGCCTGGAGACGCGATGTCTGGCTCGCGGCGTCCCCTCGGATCGTGCCGGAGAAGGAGGGGGCGGGGCGGGGCGGAGGAGGGCTGGTGGTCGCGTGTCCCGGGGCGCCGCGCGTCCTCCCTCGTCCCCGCTCCCCCTTCCCCTCTCTCTCCGACAGGTGACGTCAGCAACCGCCATCTGCGGTAGTTCCTCCCTAGCTCCTCTCCGCCATCAAACTGCCAGCAAGAGAATACACCGAGCCTGAGCCAGAGTTGCCTCCCTTCGCAAGCCAGTGGTTCTCAAGCCTTTTACATATCGCAGTCACAAGTAGAAACTCAGTCGATCCCCACCATTCATGAAATAAAAATTTGGAAACCATTAAACGGCTAAATTATTAAAGCATTTTGTTAATTTGTTGAAAATATTATTTGTAATGTAAGTAGCAAATAATATCCGAAGATACACAATTGAGTGAAACATTATTCAAAAGACAACCAGAAAATAATTACAATTGCACTATTTTTTTAAATTTACCTCGTCGTTTAGAATAAATTATCTTTTTCATTAAACTTACTGAATTTTCGAAGATTGCTCAAGTTTTGAATAAGGTGAGATCAGCACCATTAGTTTTATTTCTTGCTGAGTTGTGGCATTTCGTGTATAAATGATGGCAACTGGTACATGGGGGCGAAATTAGAACTATTGTATTAAATAGTGGGTGTTTCTGTCTCTCTCTGTCTCTCTATGTCCCTCTATGTCTCTCTCGGTCTCTCTCTCTGTCTCTCTCCATCTGTCTCTCTCTGTCTTTCTCTCCATCTGTCTCTCTCTCCATCTGTCTCTCTCTCTATCTGTCTCTCTCTATCTGTCTCTCTCTGTCTATCTGTCTCTCTCTGTCTATCTCTCTTTCCCCTCTCCCCCTCGTGGCATCTTTAAGACTTTTCTTGAATCTTGTCATGCAACTGCAAAACATTTTAAGCACAGACAACAAATAGCAATAAACTTAACTCAGGCTAGTCCAAATAAATACTTTATTACTATTATTATTATTATTATTATTATTATTATTATTATTATTATTATAATTATTATCACTCTTATTATTAAAGATGTGTCGTTAAAACCTTATATTATCTTTATTTCGAAACTTCGTTTGCATGGCGTGTGATTGTCAAAAACGTATTCAATTGCAGAATTATGTTGATCTGCGGTGTTGTAAAACCACAACATCTATATAGGAAACTACGCAATCGTAACCACGTTTCGTTTGTAATCACAGTAGACTAGCAATAATCCCGGGTAGTTAGAGCCAACCGATTGGAGATCATTGATAATAAGTAATTTGTTTTACAAAGGATAATAAAACGACATAAAACACATAACATTTTTAGGTTAATATTAAATAACATTTAATATGTACGTACGTAGAATGTGGTAATGCCAACGATAAACAATGTCTGACGAGTGCGTACAATGATTTAACCATTGGGTGAAGTTTCAATTTTCCGAGATTGGTGGTTCACACCAATCGGTCACCCAAATTCACACACGTCTGCTGGCACATCTACACACATCTGTTTTCTGTTTCTCAAATTGTTATTGTTTCCCAATTACCTCGTTTAACTCAGAGTCTCTGTTGACAGTAAATCAGATAACCGCGCATCAATGTTATTGCATACGGTGCTCGCTTCTCCTTCAAGTAAAAGATTGATGCAACGAGGAAAGTAATCTCTTAAGAATTCTATGGCCACGGAGTAAAAGTTCTTGAGTTAAATTTTGGTGAAATTGGGATAAGAACTGAAACTATAAGTTAGGTATCTATATTCTAATTTAGTAAAACGACCGAAACGAACGACCTCTTGTCTCTTTAACAACAAAAAAGCGCTGGGAAATATAGCATCACACCACTTATCTAATACGACGCAATAATCTAACCCTTTTTTCTCCAAAATAAAATGTTTGATTAAAGAACTTTTCCCCGTGACCACAGAATTGTTTCTCGTAGCGAATTACTATTTAGACGTATTGTTATTCTTTGTGTCTCGTGAGCTTCTCCCGAAGGGCGCTGGGGCGGCGTGCTCGCCAAAGAACAAAGGAATGTCCCGCCTCCAACGCAGCCTCCGCGCGGCGCTCACCGTAGCGGCGATAACTACCTCGTTACGACGATTATATACACATAACCTGCATACACGCCCAGCGCTAATGCTGTGCTTCAAGATTTCATGTAGGTCGTTCGACGGTGTATTAGCGCGTCTAAATGTTTCCACGAAATTTGTCAGAACTGCAACACTTCAAATGTTACAGCGAGAGACAATTTACGCTAATGCATTCAAATTACCGTCCACTGTATATTGAGATAGAGGTACTTCTGGTGGAAACTAGTGGCGCTACAACAGCAAATATTGAGCGCCAGGAAAGTCTGTCTGCACTGGGCCGAATTAGAGCATCCGATTAAAAGTTGCATTTACGTTCGTTGCACCAAGATTGCTGGGAAACAAGTGAAGGGGACAACACATCCAGTATCTGTTGTAATAATAAATAAAAGTATGTCACTAACCTGAGAAACACCTCATTTCTGCACTTAAGTTCCGTAAATAAATCCTGTTCTTTTATACTGTTTAGATGGTTGTGTCAAATTAGTAAGTATACCCTCTCACAAGAGGAAAAACTACTTACTTCTGCTTTAAAAAAATAAAACAAAAAGTTGTGAATTGATGAAATTAGGTTAGAAGTAATGATAACTCATCATCAACTTGGAGCGCGACAAAATGCCGTTAATAATTTTTGGAAGTTCAGATGTAGTATGGATTTTTTCCGGAAAGGCAAATTACTTTTCGCAACTATCAGCAGCGCTTCGCGTTTCAGAAAATCGCAGTTTATTACAGGTGTTGTTTCGACGAATTATCGATGAGCGACGGATTTAGACTATCACATAAAACACTTGTGCCTCTCAAATTAAGCGGCTCAAACTGGGATGGAAATAATTGGTAATGATAGAGGAAAATAATGGTAGTGTTATTGTTGTCTGAAATTACTTCCCCTTTTGATAGAAACATGAGACAAATATTATTTATAGTATCATGTTTTGTTAAATGTATTGATAGTATTTAAGATAGGATTTAAATACCATTTAAAAAATATCAAATATTAAGCTCTGAAGCAGTAGCGGCACATCGCAAAGCAAATGTTCATTTGTGGTTATTACACCATGTCTCACTTACTTTAGTTTATTAATGACAAAGATTCTTCGTGTAGTCTATTAACAATACTCCACACACCGCCAGGTCTCAGTCTCCGTCACCGAGTCTGTGAGCGTGCACTCAACCGGGAGTAAAAAGGGACCGAAATCTGGATGGTGAGCATGCACTCAAGCGAAAGTCAAAAGAGACGGAAGTCTGTGTGTAGAGCATTACTCTTGATGCGCTTGTGCACGATTGAATCGAACAGCACGTCATACATGACGTACCTGACGTTGTCCGCGTATTTATTGGTTACAAACTTCTACTAGACAGAGAAACGAATTCTGTTTATAATTGACCTACGCCCCTGTCCACCTGCCCCGCCCGATGTGCACCAATCTGCCTCTCCACGCCCACTCCGCAACTGCGGGGCCATATCACTCCCCGCCACGCCCCTGCAGCCCTTCTCCGGCCCGATCCACCCCGACCCATCTCGCCCGTTCTGCCCGTCACCGGCCTTCTCCCACCCACAAGCCCACCCCGCCCGCCCTGCCCACCACTTCCGTATTATCTATGATGATCGTTGCTAACGGCTGCTGAAAATAATAGATGCAATTCTTTAAGGAAAAAATAAACTAGATTTTTCCCACATATTGATTTCCGACTAAGATATTTATAATATGGGTAATCATCTATTTATATCTCAAAAATCATTGAAATTCGGTTGAGCCATCTAGGATAAGCTAGTCGTCAAATATCTTTACTTTCCTTTTTAATAATGTGAAAGGGAAAGACGTGAACAACAAACTTAAATTACGCATGAGAAAATACTAATCTGCGAGCCGAAGTCCTGGATAAATCAGTATAGCCGTTCCTGATGTTCTTCCGGATAAATGTCGATCGTCAGATGAAAATTGAAAAACAATTTATTGGGATTCCTTTACAGCAGATAGATGGTTAAAAGTGCCGTTATTTTGAAATCACAGAGAGGCATTTAGTAATGAAGGAAAGGCTCTTTTCGTGATCGACATATTGCCTATGGGGTCATAGCGCCGTCAAGGAGTAATGGAAAACGATTCTTGCCAAACGACGGATGTTCTTTGTTTCTGTTAACAGTTGCATATGGCAGTCATCGATGAACATAGAAGTTGTATAACCGATTTGTTGATCATATATAAACCGATTACTTATGACTCTGTTCCAGTTACATCAATTAATATAGATGCAACGTTGAAACATCAATTTGTGTGTGGGATTTCACCCGTTGTGTGTAGTTGTTAAAAGACGGGCATTCCCTCCCCGCCTCCACCATCTTCTGCGCGTCCAGAAGAATCCCGGCTGGGGGAAGGGGGAGGGGCAAGTCGGCGACCGTTTGCTTGCAGGGCCTGGTTGGCGCGCCGCCCAGCTGGTGTCGCGCCCCGCCCCCTCCCCTCCCCTCCCTCCGCCACTCCTTCCAACAGACGCCAGCAACACAACATCGCTCGTCGTCCTCCAAGGTTTACGCCCCGACGGCAGAGTCATCGCCTCACGAAGCCATGTCTCCGGTGTGGATGCATATTTGATGCACGTTGGAAAATATCATAGGTTGCATTCAGCTTGTAATAAATACATCTCGCAAACAAAAAATCACTTAAAACAAACTAAACTTCGAGCGGTAGTCATTTTTTTTAAATGTTCAATCAACCGTCCCCTAAAATTATGCAAATTATTACGGTATTAACACAAGAGTATGTAAAAGATTGCGACAAAATATTACAAACCGATCCATTTGTGAAGACTACTCGTACTCCATTTGAATTCGGTTTCGTTGCTGATTATGCGTGCAATTAAGCGCGTTCTGTAATCCTTATATTCTTATGTAGAAACAGAATCCTGACTCCTGACGGAACAAATTGATTGGTGCAATTCTCAGCCAACATTTTCGAGGATATTATGGAAGCATTATAGAAAAATACGCTTTTTTGTCAGTTTTAATTCACTTAACAGAACATTGGTGACACTATGAATTACTACTGAACTCTCTTCCCAGTATTTACTTCAATAGTTACGACGTGATGGTACATAAACACAGTGGTGGTATATAAACATAATTTTGTAATAGATTATAGTGATTTTAGGAATGTTGTAATAAAAACGTGTTGGAAGAATTAAGCACCTACGAATTGTTTTCGGGGAGTTAAAAAAAACCGACGTGAGTAAACACCTTCGATTGCTCTTGGCAAGATGAATCGACGTTTTGAAAACATTGTAGAAGAAATATGTTTTGGGAGTGGGTTAAGATACAGGGTCCTAAAACACTGTGAGTTGGTATATATTGTATTTCTAAGGATATGATTGACGATAATTAAATCTACTGGTGTAATGAAAAACAAATTTCGAAAAGTACTTTCATCAATATTTTTTTACGTAATTCTCTGTTTGTGAAGATAGATGATCCAGGCAACTGTAGAGAATTAGAGAGAAAGAGAGAGAGAGAGAGAGAGAGAGAGAGGGGAGAGTAATGTCAGTTGACGTTTTTACCTCTGGAATATATCAGAATATTTATTCAAAAACAAACTATAATGAAGTGGGGCAACGGAATTACAAAGACACAAAACAAGAGCAACTGACTCTCTTCTTTTACAGAAACTTCAATCTTTTTATAACTTATTTTTAATAAAAATTTGAATAGCATCAATTAAATTTTTCAGCATGAAAGAAACCTCTACCGAAAGCACCAGCGTAAAACAGATGCGAGTTATTTACCTATACTCCATTTTCTGTTAGTTCAGAAATAAACACTTTAACTGTTTAAAGTTCCTATACCCGCATAAACACAAATAGCAATTCGTCTATTCGCAGGATACAAATTCTTGGCAGTATTTTCTGAAAGATTTGCGCGATTGTTTATCAGGCATTCTTTTCGTCATTCACAGTTCTGATAAAAATCATATATCTTCGAAATTATTTGACATTTACGAATTACAATTACCCTCATCACAATGTTTTAAATAAAAAATATTATGGTTTTACGAAACCGAAAATTAGTTTGCTTTGCTTTCATGATTGATACGTTTTCCTTCCCACGTTCAGGAAAAGAAAAACTAAATATCAGACAAATCCCAAAGACACGCATCTTAAGACGAATTCAACATTACATTGTTCAAAATATCTCGTCAATGGAAAGGTTGACGGGAGCCAGCAGGCGTGACAGCCGGAGGCCTCTCCTCGCACGCCGGCTGCGGTGAGCGCCACCACTCGAGAGGGGCGGCGGCGAGCGAAGAGCGCAGAAATCGGCCCCAAGAGCGGCCGACGGCGCGGCGCCTGGGAGCAGCCGGGGAGGCCTTCGCAGCGCTAGCCGCAGCGCGCCTTAATATCAGCTTAAAGAGAACCTTCCCGTCTCCATGAAATTACGGCGCAATTAAGATACCTCCTCCGCTGAAATTCTGCCCCTTCCTAATTGGGAGAGAAATACTCCGATCGTGGTGATGCTACGGACGTGCAAGGCGGTGGCGGAGGTTACAGGAGTAACTTCGCCCTCGCCCTCGCCCTCGCCCTTCCCCTCGCCCTCGCGCCTCGCCCTCGCCCTCGCCCTCGCCCCGCCCTCGCCCTCGCCCTCGCCCTCGCCTCGCCCTCGCCCTCGCCCTCGCCCTCGCCCTCGCCCTCGCCCTCTCCCTCGCCCTCGCCCCTCGCCCTCCGCCCTCGCCCTCGCCTGCGCCCTCGCCCTCGCCTTCGCCCTCGCCCTCGCCCTCCCCTGGCCCTCGCCCTGCCCTCGCCCTCGCCCTCGCCCTCGCCCTCGCCCTCGCCTCGCCCCTCGCCCTCGCCCTCGCCCTCGGCCCTCGCCCTCGCCCTCTCCCTCGCCCTCGCCCTCGCCCTCGCCCTCGCCCTCGCCCTCGCCCCTCGCCCCGCCCCTCGCCCTCGCCCCTCGCCCTCGCCCTCCGCCCTCGCCCTCGCCCTTCGCCCTCGCCCTCCCTCGCCCTCGCCCTCGCCCTCGCCCTCGCCCTCGCCTCGCCCTCGCCCTCGCCCTTCGCCCTCGCCTCGCCCCTCGCCCTCGCCCTCGCCCTCGCCCTGCCTCGCCCTCGCCCTCGCCCTCGCCCTCGCCGCCTCGCCCTCGCCCTCGCCCTCGCCCTCGCCCTCGCCTCGCCCTCGCCCTTCGCCCTCGCCCTCGCCCTCGCCCTCGCCCTCGCCCTCGCCCTCGCCCTCGCCTCGCCCTCGCCTCGCCCTCGCCCTCGCCCTCGCCCTCGCCCTCGCCCTCGCCCTCGCCCTCCGCCCTCGCCCTCGGCCCTCGCCCTCGCGCCCTCGGCCCTCGCCCTCGCCCTCGCCTCCGCCCTCGCCCTCGCCTCGCCCTCGCCCTTCGCCCTCGCCCTCGCCCCTCGCCTCGCCCTCGCCCTCGCCCCTCGCCTCCCCCTCGCCCTTCGCCCTTCGCCCTCGGCCCATCGCCTCGCCCTCGCCTCGCCCTCGCCTCGCCCCGCCCTCGCCCGGCCCATCGCCCTCGGCCCTCGCCCTCGCCCTCGCCTCGCCCTCGGCCCTCGCCCTCGCCCTCGCCCTCGCCCTCGCCCTCCCCTCGGCCCTCGCCCTCGCCCTCGCCCTCGCCCTCGCCCTCCCCTCGCCCTCGCCCTCGCCCTCGCCCTCGCCCTTCGCCCTCCGCCCTCCCCTCGCCCTCGCCCTCGCCCTCGCCCTCGCCCTCGACCCCTCGCCCTCGCCCTCGCCCTCGCCCTCGCCCTCGCGCCTTCGCCCTCGCCCATCGCCCTCGCCCTCGCCCTCGCCCTCGCCTCGGCCCTCGCCCTCGCCCTCGCCTCGCGCCTTGCCCTCGCCCTCGCCCTCTCCCTCGCCCCTCCGCCTCCTCGCCCTCGCCCTCGCCCTCGCCCTCGCCCCGCCCTCCGCCCTCGCCCTCGCCCTCGCCCTCGCCCCTCCCCTTCGCCCTCGCCCTCGCCCTCTCCCTCGCCCTCGCCCTCGCCTCGCCCTCGCCCTCGCCCTCGCCCTCGCCCTCGCCCTCGCCCTCGCCCTCGCCCTCGCCCTCGCCCTCGCCCCTTCCGCCCTCGCCCTCCGCCCTCGCCCTCGCCCTCGCCCTCGCCCTCGCCCTCGCCCTTGCCCTCGCCCTCGCCCTCGCCTCGCCCTCGCCCCCCCCTCGCCCCTCGCCCTCGCCCCTCGCCCTCGCCCTCGCCCTCGCCCCCCCCTCGCCCTCGCCCCTCGCCTCGCCCTCGCCCTCGCCCTCGCCCTCGCCCTCGCCCCGCCCTCGCCCTCGCCCTCCGCCGCTTCGCCCTTCGCCCTCGCCCTCGCCCTCGCCCTCGCCCTCGCCTCGCCTCGCCCTCGCCCTTCGCCCTCGCCCCTCGCCCTCGCCCTCGCCCTCGCCCTGCGCCCTCGCCCTCGCCCCTCGCCCTCGCCCTCGCCCTCGCCCTCGCCCTCGCCCGCGCCCTCGCCCTCGCCCTCGCCCTCGCCCTCGCCCTCGCCCTCGCCCTCGCCCTCGCCTCGCCCGTTCGCCCTCGCCCTCGTCCCTCGCCCTCGCCCTTGCCCTCGCCCGCGCCCGCAGCCCGCGCCCGCGCCCGCGCCCGCGCCCGCGCCCGCGCCCGCGCCCGCCCCTCGCCCGCGCCCTCGCCCTCGCCCTCGCCCGCGGCCCGCGCACCCGCGCCCTTCGCCCTCGCCCGCCCGCCGCGCCCGCGCCGCGCCCGCGCCCGCGCCCGCGCCGCGGCCCGCGCCCGCGCCCGCGCCCGCGCCCGCGCCCGCCCCGCGCCCGCGCCCTGCGCCCCGCGCCCGTGCCCGCGCCCCCGCCCGCGCCCGCGCCCGCGCCCGCGCCCGCGCCCGCGCCCGAGCACTCTCATGCTATGGGCTAACGCTATGCCCATATTTCATATAACTCGATAACAAATATTATCCCTATTCTTTTCAGGACTAATTTATGTAATCAGAATAATGTTGGTTTATCACTTTCATTAAAGCCAGATGCGGTTGGCTATACAGTGATGTAGAGATAGATTACTGCACTGGTTCAAGATATCCTAATATAAAATTAATTTCAATGTTTCCAAAAATATTTCATACAAATGTACGTATATCGGGAGAAGAAAATAATAAACCTGTTTCACAATATACTTAAAATCCTGAGTATACCCAAAATGTGACCTCCTAGAAGACATAATGTTATCCTGGCTGAGCCTCTACTTGATCCGAATGGTTGTATAGTGCCCACGAAATTCACTAATGAATTAATATAAAACTGCGACAGTGACTGCGACAAATTAAGCAATACGTTGTATGACACTACACATTAAAAAGCTTTGTTTGTTCTAGTAGTTGAAAGAGTACATCAGTGCATATCAACTGGATGTTCATATTCGTTATCAATTATATCGTAGGACTCTAGTAGTGTTTAGTATATTGTATTTTCAAAAGTGGATTTTCACGATTTCTCTTATATTTGTATTCTACTGTTCAGTCTATAACCAAACAGTCATCTATCTTTTTATTATTGGCATAAATGAGCCGCACTTGAATTACTTATGAGTACAGAGATAATTCAGTTAATATCTTATGAATGTATTGTGTTTCTGTATACTTGCCCAACACATGTATCATTTGTAAGGTTTTTGCAATCTCACTAAAGATATTAACCAATTAAATTGTTTACGGGATACATTAATAAGTTTGATTTATGTACTAAAAAGCAATGGCCATTTACAAAAGTGGATTAAACACAAGGCTGCTAAAAGAAGAATAAAAATGCCGGCATTCTTCCCTTTTTTCTTTCAGTGGGACTTACGGTAAATCGAGTTCTGGGGAGTTAAAATGACAGCAGAGCTTCCAATAAAATAAACATCGACCACAATATCAATAGGCATTTTCCAGAGCCGATGAATAATTAATTTCAGAGAGCTAAGTCTGTCTTTAATAAGGAAGAATTGTCGGCTTTTAAAGCCAAGAGCGAACGAGCTTGAGAGTGATAGCTGACAACAATTTTTTTTTAAATTTCCGCACCTGTCCTGGCGAGAAACCGCCAATGATGTCATTTTTACATCGAGTAGTGTTGAGAGCTGTGAAACGATGTTTTTGAAAAAACGTAATACTGCCTACTCGAGTACAAATTCTGCGATTGTTTTATTTATTTTTGGCACTGATAATACAAGCTCTAACTACCTATAACTACATTGTTTCCGTAGGCAGATAAAACTGAAAAATGTGAACATGAAAAGCATTTTTCTACTTTGTATACACGATGGGTAACAATTAGATCAATAAAAAGAAGCGGAGGTATTTTAAGTATTGCAAAAATTAAAACACTCGAAATAGTTTTGGAAATGTGAAACAAAAGTTCTTTGTAGAATAAATGAAACGGCGAAGAACATTTTTTTTTCAAAAGGGCATTGTCACAATTATGAAATTAATTACTAAAAAAGCCGTTCCTTTTCAATGTCATATCCTGGAATGTCATTTGTTACTAATTCTTAAACAAGAACAATAGCGATGAAATTCCTCTTAACAAATGAACTTGAATGGGAATATTAAAACCCCGTTTTCAAGGGTATTGTGCGGAACACATCAAAAGTTGGGCAGATTTGCTGCATGACTTGGCACTTTCTCATCTAATATGGCGAAGCCATATTAGTACGCGTGTATAGGACGGAAATATAATGACCGTAGTGTGTAGACACGAAATAATGAAAATTAGCTCTTCTTTTATCTCAATCTTCAATCAATTCTACGCATCGTAACTTTAGAGCGATAAAATTGTTTATGACACTGCCCAAAACAGTACATTATTGATTTGTTTAATAAATGAATAAAAACCGCCATATTAAAAAAAATAAAGTCATTCTTATTTGTCAAGCGAAAGCAGTACAATTTTCTAAGTTGGTATTATTTATAGCAACCGTCAATATTTTTCACTTATAGTCTCCATCCTGTTGGGAAAATCCATCAATAATTGTCTATTATCAATACAGTCCACTAATAATAGTCTATCGAAGTTCATGTCAGTGCCGTATTTTTATGAACTATTTAGAAGGCACCTTGGATATAGAACTTTAAATACGCACGTTTAATTCAGAACATTAATTTAGTACATACATGTAAATAAATAAGCTTAATTTATATCTAAATCACGTACATCACCATTTGGTTATCTACAAAGATATTGGTTCTGTCAGTGTATTAGCTTACGCAGTGCTTACAGAATTCCTTTAAAACCAGTGGTATATAACAACTTACACTTTCTTTTATCTGCAGAAAGTCACATGAGAGTCCTATTATAATATTGCTATTCATCATCTGCTATTTTTTGTTAAAAACATTGATTCATAAATTAAGAGGAAATAGTGGTAGCATTTCTAGATTCATGAAGTGAGGGATATAGATATCACACGAGTGGAATTTGCTTTGTATTCGTACCACTCATTGCTGTAACCTAAAGGCTGGGGACTATGGAACGTGTTTCATCAGAGTATTATGCCGTATCTCAGGCAGACATGATCATTCACGAAATACACACGTGTAGTATGTCTGGCTTAATTTGAAATAATTCTGTGTGAGTAGAATAATGAATTTATTTTGTATTTAAGTATATGGATATTCCATTTAAGATATGAGTGAATTGTCAGGCCCAAAAATTTTATCGCGCCTTGACATCAGTGGCACATTTTTCATATTCAGGGAAGAGTAAATTGTTTATTTGAAATGTAAAACTGCATTAAAACCAGTTTCTAATCATTTTCTGTTAATGTGTAATTACGGAACAAATACGGACAAATGTGACGAATCCAGTGCATATATATGACCCTTGACACAACCGTCTGAGCTAAATATTAGAAACGTTCATGGCTCTAGGTCTGTTCTTTGCCAGTTGGCACTACAGTTGTAGACATGCTTGTCCCGCAATTTCTAGTTAATGAAAAGAGAAAAATTTACAGATGAAAGTATCTCACGCGATAAAACAACTCGAGTACTATAAAGTTTCCCAACCAACATAAGCTTTTCATTCAACAGTAGAGGCTGGCCTGATTCTCTTCGGTACGAGTAGAATGGGTAAGGTATGTTGAGTACTCTCCCTCTAATACACATATTGGGTTTGAAGAGACGGATTGGAAGAAAATGGGTGATAAGACTGTACGCACTTTGTAGACGTTTGTATCCGATTTTGCTTCGCCACACTGCAAAGAATTTAATTCCCGCAGGAACCACAAACTGACTAATGCTTAATATATCAAGCAAACATTTGGCCACTTGTCGGTTTCGAACCCGCAATCTCCCTATGCGATACGCTGGACCGTAAGGAACTTTAAAGAGTTTTCGCTAAGCGCGAAGGCCCATACTTTAGTCTATATGAGCTCAATTTTGAGGTTCTATACTTGCGCAAACCCTGAACGTTATGAAAGCGCTGTTTTGGTGATCTGAGTAGTTAAACCTGAATTTTCGGCTATAATCACCAGAATTTTATCGTCCATCACAACGTGAAGTTATCACAATAGATGTATGTTTCCGACTGTGCCGCAAGAGTGCGGTTAACTCTAATTCCGCAGACGCAACATCATAAAGGAAGCTAGCTCTAGTCAAACAAACGCAAATTAAATTGTGAGAGCATTAGAACTGGGGATTACCAGCAGTTCGGCTCTTACAGATCGAAACTGTCAAAGTCTTAGAATGAAGACTATGGACGACTAAGACACATGGTAGTACTGAGTGAAAACTGGCTGGTCACCGTTCCTTCCCTACGTGTGGAGCCACACAAAGCCCTTCGAATTGAATTCAATTGTTGCCTTATTTTACGTGGCGAGACTCAGGCCATATGGCCTGTTCTTCCGTCTGACCACGCAAATTTCGCTACGTTCCTTTCACCAAATTGCGGGGAAAGAAGGTATTTCTTGACCGACGAAACAGGTGATTTGAATGTGGATCCGGGCTTCATTTAGGCTTGAGGATCTTTTCTGCATGAAGTACATCTACTAACATGGGACAGTCGGCTTTACTTCCCCTCCCAAGGAAGGCGTATGAAGGACTTTTTGGCCTTAAAAAAGGATTACGAAGGCGTACGGCGTACAAAGTATTTGTTGGCCCAGCATCGATCGGGTTTGAATCCACCAACTCCAGCGTAACAATCCCATTCGCTAGCCGTTACACCGCCATACGCAACCGTTACACCACCGGTGCCTCCGCGAGCAGCGGAGGGAAGAGCTCCCAGCGACGGCCACGCGCGGCGCATCGCGCTCAATGGGACAGCAAGCGCTTCCCGCTCGTCCCAAGTCTCCCCACCCGGCCACGCACGTGGCTAAAGATAAGAATAGATAATATTATTTTTTTCTTATATTTGTAATCTTATTAATTACAGTAATAAAAAAAGCAACACCGTTTTCCAATAAGAGAATATCAACCGGAAGGAATAAAAAACACGCATTGCTCGCGCAGAATATAATTGTTTTTCACTCTATTTTGTTTATGTTTATTAAATAAATTATTTTTGTCCCTTTTATGCTATAATGCAGAGTTTTTGAGATGAGTCAAATAAAATTTCTGTACGTTTTATCCCTTCATAATTAATTTCATTCGTTAGGTTTTTATATCATGTCCTGCCTTTTAAATTAGTAAAGCCATTTCTTCCATGTAAGCAAAATAGGCTAAATTTCAGTTTATATCGAGAAAGAATTCTTTAGCTCGACTGTATTTTCTTTGTCTATATTATTAGAACGAATTTGGAAATCCAGCATAATTATTTTGCAGCAGTTGGAGCTCTCTTAACTTTTCTTTCGTCAGATCATCGGACGCGAAACAAAACAAGCGTCTTAAGCGTGAGCGGTCACTGCCAATTAAAGCGAAGTGGGGCATTGGACGGACGTTCTTTAGTTTGAACTCCGCCCCCTCCCTTTACAGCAGCACCTCTCTATGAGAGCAGTTTGCAGTAATTACCCGGAGGCTGTTTCACTCCACCCGTTTTATTAGAAGGGCGGGAGCGTCTGCATTCAAATTCAAACTGAAGTAAAGCCCATATCCTCACAAAAGCGCCCTCCGCTTCGCTCTTCCCTCTCCAACCCCTGCCCTCTCCCTCTCGCTTGGACTCTCGCTGACCCTGAGCTTCCTCTCGCTACCCACGCACTCCCCGTTCGCCCCCGCCCACGCCCGCGCCCCGCGCCGCCTCCGGCCAATTGCCAGGCTCCGCCCGCGCCGCCGCCCCGGGCCGCAGCCCCGCGCCCACTCCGGCGCGTTCAAGAACCTCATTAGCAATACACAAGGATACAGCGGGATTCCAGCCCGCGATATTTTGCTGCGTTTAAAGAGTGCAGCTGTATACCCTCTCCATGCGGTGCTTCTGGCTGGTTGGCGCTCCGTGGCTTCCATCAAACTCCGCGTCTCCTACTTTCCCTCTATCTTCCTTTTATCCTCTTTCCAGTCTTCTTCCCTTCCCAGGAATGTTTACCCTCTCCTACTTCGGGCCCTCCTCACTCTCTCTGTCTGTCTGTCTCTCTGTCTCTCTCTCTCTCCTTCCTTCCTTTACTTCTCTTCTCTCTCTTTTCCCTTTTGTTTCTTCATAACACACTCTCTTTACTCTTTTCATTTTATTCTCTTTGTTCTCTGCTTCAAAATTCTTTGTTATTCACCCATCCTCAACGTTAATTCCCAACCATTTACCCAACTCTCATCTTTTTCCGCGAACGGAGCGCTGTCGCCTTCGTGAATGCTTCAACGCGACAGTTGCGTTGGGAATTTCGACCTGACCGGATGTTTTGGAGTTTGGAGTAATAACATCGCTTCCACTTCACTTCCTGCACTTCCTCGGAATGGGAGAGCTCGTGCAAAAGAAAACATCACAAACTTACACGTGAGCAAACTCAATTTCATCGGAGTTTCCTTTTGCTTCTGTGTTAGAGTACGCTGTTATAATTACGTTGAAAGAGAGCTTTATCGATTGGAATGTAAGCAAATTACAAAATTACGAGAAAATTACCCGTCGTTCTGTCTGCCGGAGGATTCTAGAATTGGAACACAAAATCGCAAAGATAGCAAATTATGATTTCTAAGAGGATTGGCAACGAGGACAAACAAATCAACGTCTGGACTTGCGTTGAACTGAAGGACAAAGAGCTGATAAAGTGAACTGGCAGAAAAGAAGAAGAAAAATTCTACATTAGCACATACGAACGTAATACACATTTTTTGACAACTCTCAAAATTGTATACCCAGGTAATTTTTTACTATACTGGATATTTCCGTATTCAAAAACTCAACAGTTTAAAAAGATTTTACATTTCGTTCAAATACACAATATATCTTTTTCTGAAATATATTTTCAAGCTGACTCATTGCGTCTTACAAAATGTACATTTTATTTAAACTGAGAAGCATGAGCTTGACAGTTTTGTAACAAAGATCGGAGATGGAATCAAGTTTCGAGGAAATTGGGTTTCGGAGATTCTCTAAATGCCGAATGAAACAAACGCATAGTGTGGGAGGCGGCCACAGAACTGTTGGGGAAAGTGCTAGGTAGATATACCAAGAGATTGGAGGATACGGAGAATTTCAGAAGTATTTATTCACAATTCCCCTACGCCAAAAGTCTCCAATTGTGTTTCGTAGCAGTCGCCCAGAAACTAACACATTTCATCGACTTATCTTCATTAACGTATGAAAGGCATGCGATTACTTCGTTTGACAGCTGAAGTCAAAGGAAAAAGGTTTGGAATGCGAATTAATTACAGAGAAATACTTTAGAAGTGTTGTAGCTCGGACGAGATCGCTCGCCGAGTGGGTAGCGCGAGGGTCATCTCGGACGGAAGTGCTCAGTAATGCTGTCTCGACTGCAGATGGGGGCGTGAAGGTGCATTGTTGCGACAGGCAGTGCGCCAATTCCGCTTGAACGAAACTGATGGGCCCACAAGCCACTCCTATAGCGTATATCAAGAATGAAAGGGCTCGCGGATCACTTCAGCTTCAAGGAAAGTATCTCCTGGAGAACCAGCCGGTCTCTGCTGGAGGAGACAGCGATGCAACCCCAAAAGTAGTGTTTTTTTCTAAAACCTTGCAGCTGCTGCAATACGATGCGATACTTTAATAGTAGTACGTTATTTTCTTCTTCACTGACCTTCTCTGTGCTGAATATGATTATCGTGCGACTGGTTTTGGAGAGTGGTGCCTTGGGGAGTTGAGGGCCCTGGGAGTGGTCACTGACACGCAGCATTCACAACGGAATCTTCGGAATAGATGCTAATGAGGCGTGTTGCTCTTTGCTGAGCGAACGCCGGCGACTTCTGGGGATGTGTGCGCTGCATGCTCGAATTCCATTGTCATCAGAGTTGAAAGTTTAAAAAAAAATAAAGGCATCTTCAGTGAAACATAATTGTAAAATTATCAATATGTTTACGTAATTTTGATAAAAATTTAACAAATATATTTTAATACGATCGGAAAATGCTCAAGGTTAGACAACAGCCATATCTCATAAAATGCATCAAAGGTCTCGGTCAACCCCAATTAGTCTAATTTTCTCAAACTAACTCATCATAAATATAATTTTGAAATTATGATCATTGCCCAGCGCAGTCCACAGCGCAGGAATTCACGCGGCACCGGGACGAACGTTACCTCGAGATATTTTGCGTTCAGGCCCACTGTACCAATTCGCTGCGGCGTCGGCCGTCACCCAATTCAATCAGCTGCAGCTCTGCTCACGGGGGCCCCACGCGTCTCACGGAAAGCGACACTCCCTTCGCCGGCGGCGACAGACACTCGATTAAGATGTGTCTGCGATTCGGAGGGCGCGACAGCCCCACGCGCCATCTCCGACTCATCACGCAGCTCGCCGG
>BOPP01000205.1:560670-575987 GCA_017312745.1 Gryllus bimaculatus
TCCCGCCCCGCCCCGCCCCCATAAATCTCCCGAGCAGACTAGCGTCACGCATCCTCTCCGACGCAGCCTTCGCGGGGCAGAAGGGCCAAGTGACGCTGCCAGCGCAGTTTCCGTGCGTTTGGGGACACCGGGGTGCTTCAGGAGCATCCACGTACGAAGGCAAGAAAATCTTACATTCAATTGCTGGATGTTCCAAGAATGTTGCGACAGAGTAAACACTAATAGGCAATTTAGGAACTAGTACATGAGACTTTTGCATTTACAAACTTGCAATTTTTTCGTATCCTTCGTAACGAATAACTTCCTTTGCGGAGCAGGTTTTCTCTTCATTTTTCATGTATTTCTTAACAATCAAAATTATATTATCATTCATAATCATTGTCATTACTAGGAAAAAGTTCCTCCTTTGGAGCATTTGCTTATGTTTTATGCCTGTTTTATCAAAAAAGATTTTAATGTAACAAAATATTTTTCAAAACAGCCTACAATCTACGGACCCAATTATTTTTTTTAAATATATTTATTACGTTTAATATACAATAATTTACTAGAGTTTGAGTAGTATATCCAAAACAATAACATATTGAGAAAATGCCGGAGATAAATTCAGGTAATAGATAATAAATTGCCAGTCTTAACACAAAATAGCGGTAAAATATATTAAAACATGAAAATAATTGTTCTAATTATTATTTTTTTTACGAAAAAAGGCGATAAAAGTACATAATATTTAAAGTTAACTATAAATTATTATTTAAGGGGAAAACGCGAATTAGAATTGAAAAACTTGTTTATATTTGTAATATTTACCTAAATAAAAATGGTGAAAAGAAGGGGCATTAGATTTAAAAACAAGCTTGTAGATTGTAATATTATACATTTATTACCTTGTTCAATTGGAATGTTTGGAATGTTTATTAAATATGGGGTATAATTAAGATGTTTTTGATATGACTTATTTCAAATATTTAAACGCAGATAAATATTACAAAATAGAGAGTTTTAACTACTTTATTTTTGACAAAAACCTTATACGAAATAAATGAAGTCTCCTTAAATTGGGATATCCATTGCCTAATCATCTGTCATAGCCTCATAGTTTGAAACTTCACAAGAAATGCACAAGTTACATTAAAGAAATAGGAAGGCTAAATATGTTAATTTAAAATAATATTAATACTATACATCCAGGTAATAAAAAATAAGGTATAATCAGCAGTAGTGCTATAGAATACAGCAGAAATGCTACTGACATACTAATTACTTAGCAGCTACCGAAGATGACTTCTATACACATGTGCATATACTAAAATATTGATAACATTTTTATGGCAGTGCATAACGCATATTTATATGTTCTACGAGCTACAATGCATAGAAATATGGGTTTGGCTCATATGAACAAATTTACTTTTCTTATTGTCAAGATGTTTGTATGACATTCTCGTTCTATTTTCATTACATTTTGTATACGTAGAGGAATATTTCTATTTCTCCAGACTGAAATATGCCATTTACTACGAGTATTTGATTTTAGTTATTTGCAGGTATAATTATTTTCCCTCAACAATGTACATCAAGGTAATCTGGCTTCATAAAATGGAATATTCGTGGACGATAGAGATTCCCCTAATGAGTGATATGTTCTTGACACTCTCGGATGTGACCAGTCTTGATTATTACTGCCATTTATACATGTACCTGCATTCCTGAGCAGAGGACTTTGATCACAGCAAATATGTCAGGAAATGAAGGGCACCCCTGAGGTCTGAAACAACTCAAGCACGTCAAAGGGACTCCTGAAACTAGCCCTGAACCAAATACACATATCACACAGTTTCATTCTCATTCCGTGAATGTACACTAAAAAGAAATTTATGAGTCCACTTTAAAAATGTTCCCCATTCTCTGAAACAAATGTGCGAATGTTTCACCAATCTGTTCTTTTATCATTGCTGGCTTCCGAAAAAACGTTTGATGAGAGAAGCAAAAACGATGGCAGCGCTACGACCGATCGATAAAACACAGAGGGTATTGGAATTTGAAAAGGGTTGACGCCTGCCTGATAATTCCGCGATATCGACGCTCCGTTTGAAATAATGAGCGAATGATGCGAGAATGGAGTGAATAACCTGGGATCGGAGCAACACGGAATCATTTTTCCTGCAGATGTGATTCAGTCAATTGATCGTGGAATTTATCTGTGCGAGGAACAAAATATTATTGTTCGGATTGCAAAATTTCTATTAAAATTCATTTACTATACGTATTTTTTGTTTTAGGTTTGTTTGCAATCGTATATGTAAATTTAAAATGTTAAACATTTCCCTCCCACATGATCACTTTAAATAATACTGAATGTTTAATAATACGCACATTAAAAAATTATTAATAAAATGCACTTCAAAATGACCGAAAAACATAAAAATGACGTCAAAATTTCATCTAACCAGCTGAAATGAATAACTGAAGCTTTTAGATGTCTTACTAATAAAATCAAGTCTCCTTCCTTTAGTTCAAGTGGACTCAGCTTGCAAACGTTTAGACTGTTCTTTAGCAGAAAATTTGGTCTTTAGTTATCGTGAAATCGGCCGAACCGTCAATGGCTCTGATAGGCGTAAGAAGAACGTCAGACTACATACAACGGCTGTCATTAAAATTTCTGAGTAAAGAAATTGAAATGGCTGCTCAGGTAAGCTGTGGAGAACATTTGTGCACCGCTTAAATATTATTTGAAGTTCAATTAAAATGATATTCAAATCGATGATATCGGCGAAACAAGCTTTAAAAATAACGAAAAAGGTCAAAAATAACTTTAGCCGAAATCGACGCAAAATGAAAAAAAAAAGTCATCAAAATGTCATAAATTAGATAAAATTAATGTACATTCTATAAGGCAATGTTCAATAGGGCTACCCGCCCCCAACCCGCCCTTCATTAAAACCCGCCCCCAACATATAAAGTATTTGTCTATTGTTGAAAATTAGAATGAGAAGTACTGTTAGTGCACAGGTACTTCCCATGTCACTATAAAAGAAGCCCATTGCAAATTACAAACTAGTCGTGCTACAAAATGGCACAGACCTTATCGTACTAGTTATTTTTATTTTCTTTTTGGTGTGAGATATCTTTTCGTATCTGTCCCATCCTCTTCTCTGCTGCCATTTATAAGAACCTAAATGATCATTTTGTTTAATTTTTTTCAATACCTCAAATGGTAAAATTGAAATATGTCTTTACGAATATTGTAGAAGAGTAAAACCTGGCCCTATATGCAAATTTTTGTTGAAATATTTGGAGCCACTGTTGCACAAATGTAGTTTGAGCATTTCTGTAGAAGCGCATTTTAAAGTTCAACTTTACCGAAAACTTTAGAGATTTTTATTGAGATTATTTGAAGCAATTGTACTTACAAATGTAATAATGTATAATAAATGTCCGTAATATAATTACTAACGAAATGAGAGATATTTAAGGACATGATTTTGTGTTAATTACTAAATAACAAAACAAAACTGTAAATGACGTTCATTTTCTCTGTTACAATTAATTTAGTAGTATCACTTCAAAAATTTTAAACAAAGAATTAGAGCCGTTTTATCAGAAAAATTGTTTTAAACATTTTTAATATTGCCGATATTTATATCAAAATTCATCAAAAAGTACTAAAATGTTCAAAGCTACATGACGTTAATGAAAGAATTAATTGTTGATCACAATTTGTATTGAAGAAAAATGTCTATCTTTAATATTGTGGTTATGGAGGTGGACAAAACAAATTCCAACTCTCCTATCCCTTAATTTCTGAAAATGCAGAGTTAGCAGTGAAAATCGTACCTATGCCGTCTTCTTACAAATTCTATTCTTTCAATAAATTTAACACTAGATTACAAATGTGCCCTCTACCAAGCTTTATTACAAAGGCTTTGGCAGACTACTTTTGTAAAAATAAAAACTAATTTCTGCAATAAAACACTACACTTAATGTATTGAATATGTATGATATGGAGTTACAAAATACAATTAAATGGTTTTAGAGATACACATAAATGGCTCGGCTCTCACATCAGGTGCTGTCATTTATTGCTTTTCAGAAGCGTCCTCAGACGAACTTCGTCACGCAACTTTCGTTAAGATCGCCATCGTCCATGATTGCTAAATGTTCAGATGAACACTGAAATTTCACAAGGCAAGTATTTTGCATTCATTATTTACAACATTAGTCTGTAAAGCGCCAAAAATATTACTGACGTAACTACAAAAGTGTATTTTTTTGGACGACGTATGGTAACAATGGCATATACGGAAAATAGGCATGCGCACAACGATATGTATATTTCACAGAATGAACGTACACAGTTTCAGAAATGGGAAGTGAGGGGAAGGGTTCGAGGAAGCTTTCGGCACTAGTTACATCGTCTGACAGACGACGACTTTGTAATCTCGGCATAAAGAAAAAAAAGTGGGAACAATTTTTGAGAAAATTATGAAAATGTCCCAGGCCTCTCATTGAAATACCCCTAAAATTAAAAGAATGATTTTCAAAATCGCAGGAGTGAGGCCAGCTAGACAGCTGAATATTAATTTTCGACAAAGTCCTAGGAGTATTTTAGGTGCTAGTATTGTTCACAGATGACGGACGTTTTGCCTTAAACCATTTTTTCGGTATTAAGGGCCCAAAAATTGTGGAATCAGACTACACAACGTATTAGTGCAAGTAATTTACATATTTGAACAAGATGTATTCCTTTTTCTTTGTAAAGATCCCATAATGATTTTTTCTGACGAAAAGTTGCCGTTGTAAATTACATCAATGTTCGAAGAGAGAGATGCAAATGTGGTTTTAAGGGCGTAAAACGCATCGCTTCAGAGCCAAGCACAATGTGTCTGCGTGTGTTGCGGGTTGCATGTGCACTTGGTAGTTTACAAGGCGCATGCAAAAATTAAGTTTTCTGAGGTCCTCGATAAAAAAAAAAGTAGCTGATAGAGAGCATCTTGTACTACTTTTACACATATACACCTCCAGTGTTGAGACATTTGTCATTCCATGGGATCAAGAATTGTATCCCTGTCTTGTAGAAATCTGCCGCCTGGGATAGATACCAGTGTTGTTTGACAGCCAACGGCAACTCTGCGTCACTGTAATACGCTTAATACTTACTGGATATGAATTTCTTAAAGAGTAAGAAAAGATAGAAATAACGACAGGCCAGATCCACGCTGTAGGGTGGATGGCCAAACACCTTCTAGCTGTAGAAGTTCTAATGTGAGCCGAGGCGTGAGTGGCCGAGCAGTATCGTGCAGATAGGCAACACCTGCTTTGAACATACCGGTCTCCTCTTAAAGAGTAGCGTTCAACGTTATTGTGCTTACGTTCAACCGTCAAACTCTGGTACCTATCCGAGAAGGCAGACGTCTACGACACAGGAATATAATATTGATCCGAAGGTATGACTACAGCCTCAGTCCTGGGGGGTGATTACGTCAAATATGAGAGAACCATGACGTGAACTTGTTTAAATAAAGTTTTTTCACGAAATGTGATTTCTTTTTGTTGACCTAGAGATACTTATATTTTGGATGCGCATCGCACTCACATTATCTGGTGACTTCTAATGTTTCCTTCTTAAAGCTGTGAAGTGTACGCCTGGGTTTTTTTACCACCTTTCCTGCAGTAATATACGTAGCTTTTTTGTCAATGGTTTGTTATAAATGGTAGAAAACTGTCATCTTTCTTTGCCATTTTCATACAGAGGAAATAATTAACACTGAACAAAATATGTTGCCATGGCATCTATGAGGGATAGTTTTTCTAGCCTATTTTTTTTCGAAAAAACATACTAATTGGTATCAAGGAAGCTGAGAACGCTCATTTTATTCACAGAATGGAATACATTCATAGACTGGTATTTTTACAATACTTTCTCTGAGCTACACGAAGGAGTATGGGAGAAGAAGGGCTGTGCGTTTAAAGAAATGGGCCAGAGAGGTGCTAGAACAAGGGCGGTAAGAGCAGGGGCTCCACACGATGGCAGAGAACGCTCAAGGATGACGAGGAAGGCAAGGCGGGCGCAGGGGAGGCAACCAACAAGCCCTTTGCCCTTTGCGCTGGCGGTGACGAGGCGGCTGGAGTGGCGGGGCGAGGCAGCCGAGAGGACGTGAGGGCGAGGGAAAGCGGAACGGCGCGACGGAGAGCTGAGCAAAGCTGAGGGCTAAGCGGCGGGCAGCGTGGCCCTGTGCGAATAAGGGGATGAAGCCAGTAGAGTTTCAGGAAGAAGAGCCTGCCGTGGTCAGAGGAGACTCATAAGGCCAAACGCAAGCAAGGGCCGAGTGAAACCGGATAGAAGAAGCAAATGAGGAAAAGAAGAAAGGAGCAGTAGAGTATGAGTGATTACTGAACCCTGCAATACAGCAACTGGAGTGACAGGTTCAAGAGGACGGGCAGACAGAGTAAGGTTGTCAGGTTAGGTAAGAGGAGTACGAAAACACCCAAGGAGAGAAGTGGAGGAGTTCGTAGTGAGACGATGTAGAGAAGCGAAGCGCAGCACAAGGGAGGAGGTGCCTAGTAGGCCACGTGCAAATGGAGCGGGCGGAGCGGGAGGAGCGGGGCGGGGAGGAGCGGGCCGGCGGAGGGGGCAGAGCGGGGCGAGCGGGCGGGCGCAGCGGGCGGAGCGGGGCCGAGGCGGGGCGGAGCGGGGCGGAGCGGGGCCGGAGCGGGCGATCGGGGCGGAGCGGGCGGCGTGGGGTGAAGAGGGGGCCGCCGGTACAATTAATCGCTCGCGTGAGGCGGCGCGCAGAGGGCAGATATGCGGCGCGTTTGACAACGCGCCGGCGCCGTGAAATATTTGCACGAAAGGTTAAGCGCCGCCCGGGCGCTTCGCACTGCAGTCGCGAGCCGACGCGCGGACACTGGCAACCCGCCGGCGACGCAAATGGCGCAACCGTTGGGGTGCGCTCGCCCCCCCCCGCTCGCAACGACAGCGCTGTACACAGGGCACTTTGAAAATGCTAAAATTGGCTACTCGAAAACTATTAAATGGGGGAAATTCCATGGTGTCAACAGTGTTATTGTAATACTCCATGATATTAATTCAGAATACCTCCTCAATCCTGAATTAATATTAAATTGAAATTTTGCACTACTCCACTAACACAATTGAATCGACGAACACAAAAAAAGTGTTGACTTTCGCTGCAATGTGTTTTGATGGTTTAAATGAACAAATTAAATGCCAAGGTTTTAATGATGAATCGAATCACCATGAATTTACAGTGATATTGACTTAAACACGATTCTCAGAATTTATAAAATGTGACTTACACCTCTCTGGTTTTCACCCATTCAATTGTGATATTATATGCAAATTTTAAACTATGTTTCACTATTAAGTATACCTTTATTGAGGATTTAATTGATGTTTTTAACAAATGATCAAAAATATTGGTTTAGTGGTGATTTATTGTTGGCATTGCCAACAATAAAATTAAAAGAGCAGCTTTCAATGGCTTAGCTATCATCGTCAGATTCCTGATGCAAGAAATATAAACAGATTAATACATTAGGATTATAGAGATCGTGCTGACTTATGCTTGGGCCTTTAAATGTTTGCATTACGCCGTGAACCTGCCATAATATAATAAAAAATATGGAAACGCTATTGAGGAAAATGCGTCGCTTTGTTATGAATTTCAAGGTTCGAAGAGGTTGGAGTTACTATAAAAAATACAAACATCTCAAAATCAAGTCTCATTTGCAGACATATTGATAGATTAGCAACTAAGTAGAAAAGTGACACATAAACACGAATGACCAAAAAATGTGCAGTGTAAGTACAATTTACCCTTCTTTATAAACTATTTAATTATTTATTTTTGTACTATAACATATTTGTAATTCTGTAAATTGTGAAGAGAATGATCATGCCGTGTACGTTACTTGAGTAGACTTCGGTAGAACACTTGTTTCAATATTGTACGAAGATATTCAAGAAAATATTATTTTCATGGAGGTGTTTGTAAAACGATTTCTAAGGTGCATTGTAAGTTTCGACTAGTACTACGCGAGGATCATTAAAGATTAACTAATGATATGTGAAATATTAATATGATCTGCTAACATTACCTTTTATAAATTTTGAATAGGAGGGAAGAATATTTCTGGAATAGGTCCTATTCAAGCTCTATTAACCATTTTCAGCATTAGAAGCTAACGTTTTAAAGAATTAACATACAAAGGTAAAATGATTGAATGTAGTTAGTGAGTTTAATGAAGAAAAGATAATGGATTTATGAAATTTAATACATGTATTTTAAAATTAGCGTCGAGGTATAGAGGCAAAAGATCGTAAAACGTATTTTCTCGAATCGTTCTCTTATATTTGATGCCTTAAATTCAAATTGCAACGGAATAATGTATACACCTGCAGTTAACCTAAAATAAAGTATCGTTATAATTATATCTAAAATATTGCGAGGTAGATAAAATATATTACCTGACAAAGTTGTTTTTGACTTATTGGATATTTAAACAGACTTATAGGAATCAGAAACCAGAAAAATTGTCATGTAGCGCTCAGTACAATTAGGATCCATCACCATTCTAAAGAACCACGCATATGGGAGAATTTAAAGAGTGGTCAAGCGAGGATTTTTTCATCCATAATTTGTCTCAAAATATGGCTGTCAAAATTCAGTTTTGCTGCTTGTATACTTAAATCGCAGTTAATCATAAAACACAACATATGAAGTTAACAGGCAAAAGCTAATTCAGATTCAAAACTGGGAGTATTATAACTAGTCGTTCAATAAAATACTTTTTTGAATATCAGTATTATAAAAAAACCATTTCTGTTGCAAGAAATCGTTCATAATCGACCATTTTACGGCACAAATGATGACGTATTAGACTTCATGTCACGAATGATTGCGTCATTACACATTCACCCAATCGTAGTGAGAATATCGGTTGGAAGGTATAGCTAAACAGAATGGCCGACCACCGTTTACTCGCACGATGTCAAATTCCCGTGAAGTTGTTTCGCTAAAATTAAGTTTGATTCTCTTATAAATGTATAATGCTGGTACACAAAAAATATGCTACTCAACTCGTTTATAATGTTCGCAACTCGCTCCTAAAGTTGCTCGTTTTCAAAACATGTACTCATGCAATAAAGCTTAACATTATAAACTAATTTCATTAACTACTATTAACGTCGTGCCTCCGCCATGTCACTGAAGGAAACAAGGCGAGGAGAAGGAAACCCCTTCGTTCATCACTCGTTCTGACGTTCGTTATGGACTGAATTCTGCAGGAGTCACTCCCCAGGCCCGAACAGAGTGTCTAGCAGCCCTGCGTTCGTCCGCCAGTCCCTGCGCCGCCTCCGCATCGAGGGTCGCCCACGCAGAACTGGAGGTTATGAACAATTCACCGCCAGGCAGCGCGCCGCGCGCCTGCGAGCGCCAGCGACAATCCGCGATGCGCTGCAACGCACGGATGTGCCTCGGCGTTGCCGTATCCCGACGCGATGGCTCGCCTTCGCGCCAGTTGCGTGCGCGGGAGAGAACGCTCATTACTAAAGTGGATGTCTGCCGCGAGTTTGGTTGTAAAATATCGCAAGAGAAGGGCACTGCAAAGTGTTTGGAGTTTCTCCAGTTTAGCTCTAGTGCACAAAGAGGACAATTCTTGGTTTGTTATTACTTCTCAAAAGTGCACAAGTGAAAGGTTTTGTCTTAAAATTAACACAACCTTCTAAATATTTTGATTATCAATTATTGTTATGATCGTTGTCATAGATATTACTCGGTATTGGTGACGTTTAAAACAATGACTTTTTGAGAATGTTAATGAAAAACAAACCATTTGTTTACATTTACTACAATTCATTCAACTTTTCTGTATATATTTAAGCTGCATTATTAAATTATTTTTTCACTTTACAACCTTGTGTTGAATTGAATACACAAATGGAAAAGGCGGGAAAATGCGGTACACGTGAAAAAAAGCATTATCACAGCCTTTGATTTGTCTCATTTCAAGTCATAAAGTAAACAGGAAAGGAAGAAACTATATACTTGAAAGTTAATGAAAGTGCTTGATAGAAAGTAAAAATTCGTATCCGCGATCGGATATATCTAAACGTGCTTAGTCTGGAAAAATAGCATTCCTCGTGTCAGTCACGTGACGTTTATATGAAAATCTGCATCATAAAAAAGCAGTATAAAATAAGCCAAAACAATAATCCATAAACAACATCGTTAATCACCCCACGACTGCAGTTTAAAGTGATTACGATTTCCTTCCCATTTTCGGTAAACTCAAAGTGTCGCGGAGTCGTTACCAGGGAAGAGATTTATAAGCCCTTTCGCGTGCTCTCGAATCGAGAGAGGTTCTATTTGGCTCCGAGAATTGTATCGAAACGAATGCTTTTCTGTTTCCTAATGTAACGATGTAACTCTATATCCCTTCTCTTACACTTCCACTTGCCTTTGAAACCTTGGCACTTTGTCACTGGATTACTGTCACGTTTGTACAATATAAACATATGCTATGAAGTATCACCGCCAATATTTCATATTATTGATAAAAGGACTGAAAAGTCAAACTTCTTTTCTCAATTTAAAATAACTTTAACTCGCCTTCGCTTTCTTTGATAATTTCAGTGTTAGAAATGAAACGTTCTTAAAGCCAATTCATCTTTACACCCTTGAATTTTTTATTCAATAGTCACATAAGTATTTTATCTACAATAAATCTGATATTATATCAAAAAGAAACAGTAAATACTCTTCAGTAGTGAATTCCGTCCAAATAATTAGAGAACGTGTAGAACATTTATTAATTTATACACCTGGTTTAATTCATAATTAACGGCAATTGTGAAGCATCAACAAAACGTCTAATAATAATTGTCTTCAAAATAAAACTGATTTATAATTGAATGAAAGTGTGAAAAAACCAGTGACTGGTCCAAAATTAGTCATTTTCATTGCTTTTACAAAAAGTAGAGCAAAAGAATGGAACTATATAATGAGACTTAATACAATAGTAGGGCGTTTGACTTGAAATCAGGCAGCACCTTCCCTTTGATGAATGAAAGAACAGTCCTGGATAAGCACTGGTCATCCACTCAGGATTTCAGAAGTCTGGCGAATCGGGCTATTCCCAGCGGATGGTTCGCATTTGTTATTTGCCAGTGGTCGGGGATGATGTAATTTACTTGTTTTGTGTCTGATCGAGAATGTTCCATTACTGAACCGAAGAGAGAGAAGTGAGTGGAACAGTAAGCTAAGAGCCAGTAATTTTAGTTATTTTGCGTTGAAAGAATGTGTTCATATTAAAGTTTGAAAACAAGCATTCACGATCTTAAATGGAATATCACACATTGAGGGTCAATGACGGACAGTAATTCTTGTGTCAGGTGTGTTTCCAAAAGATGAAAGACGAAAGAATAATAATAGACCTCATGTTTTCAAGTACGAAAATCTTGTTAAGATAAAAAAAACACACAGAATCCTTACCAACGAAAATTGCACACCGCCCATCAAATTCTCTGAAATCTATGCCGAGTGAATTGAACCCCCAAAACACGCCTGTTCACAAAAAAAATCTGGAAAAGGAAAACGTTATAATATATGATTCCTACTTAAAGTTTTAGCTTGAAATTTGGACCCCAAATTATATTACTCAGGTGCTCTCTTATATAAAGAAAGTGTTATTTTGTGCCACATTGTTATTTTGCAAGATATTTGGTTCATACATATTTGTTGAGATAAAAAGCAATACAAGTCCACAGTTTTTATTTAAAAATAACACATTATTGATAAGTTTTTATTGCAGAACATATATTTGTGTGGTTTAATATATTTCTGAAGTATGAAAATTGCTTAAATCTCAACAGTGTGGTTGTCATATCTGATCAAACGTAACTGCAACCATCTCAAAATAAAGTTACTGTACTAATACCGTTTTTCCCTTCACACATTCAATTTATTTTTTTTAATTCCTGTTTTTAAGGCTTATGTTTAGCCAATTGGTTTTCATTTTTACACAATCGAATATATTTCTCTTATCTTCTGAAGTTGCCTCTCTCAGGTTACTACTAAATAATTTTCTAGAATGTTGATGTAGACTCTTGATATTTCAATCATAATAAAAAGCAAATATACTTTTTTTCATGTGCAAAGAAAATGATTGAAAAGCTGTTTTACAAAGCACTTTTTATTCCTTTGTAGAATGAACTGTTAGACTGCATCTGTTTGAAATGGTAGAATGTTTTTCGGTCATTTTTTAAAACTGTAGACACCCTAACCTACCTACATGATTATTAGTGAGGACTTAAGAATTTCACATTAATCTAGTTTCACATAATTTTTATGAATACACATTTTGTAACACTAAATCTTAACATAGTACATGTTAAATTCTTTAAGTGATAATGTAATATTATTATTAATTTTATAATTTGTTGTTTTTTCTTTTAAATCTATAATAACAATTATAATTGCAAAAATACTCACATTTTAATCTGAGGTAAATTCTTGCCTTTCGAGTTTCGTAGGGAAATTATTTCTTTCGAATTTTGAAAACGTGCTCAGATCTTTAAAGGAATGGTAACTGCGAAGAGCACAGCAAAGAGAAAAGATTAAAGGTTACGCAGTGAGTGTAGTCATGTGTTACAAGGAATGCGACAAGAGTGGTGAGGGTACGCTTGTTGATGTGAAAGGTGGCAGTGATAAACGACTGTGATAGTTGTTGACAATACGCGTGTGCCAGAGCTGGTTGTTCTGGCTAACACGAAAGTGTTCAGCGGCCGGATTGGTGGCACTGGTTGCGGTGACTGCATAAGTGGGTAGGGAGACCAAAGCGATTAAGACACAGACGACGGAGGTAAAGTAATGGTGACGGCCGCGCTATCAGTGATGGAGAGAACGACGGAGGAGTGGTCGTTCGAGGGCCGTGGGCTGCGGCGATAGTGACAAAAATTGTGAGGGCGGTGGCAGCAGAAATTGTCGGGAGGGAGTCACGGAAGCCGGCGAGAGAGCAGTGGGGAGGGGCGGCGTACACGAAGGGCCTCTCACAGCCCTTCAGGCCCTTCCCAGCCCCTTTCCGATCGTGTCCGTCGCAGGCCCTGCCCCCCGCTCTTCTCGCGTACCGCCGTCGCTCTTTGCCACTCCTTTCTCCCCCCCATTCCTGCCATCTTCACCCTCCTCCCGCCACAGTCCCCGCCCTTTCAATGATCGGCGCCTTATTCGTACTTCCTGTCATTCCAGTTCTTCCCGGCCTATCAATTCTCCCCACCCATTCCGTATTATCCATTTCCCTTTCCAAACTCTCAAAATCCCCGTTCAAAACTCTCTTCCAAAATCCCCGTCATGTCCAAAACTGTCCGTCTTTTCCGAAAGCCCCCCCCCGTTTCTCGAACGCCCGCCTTTCCCCAAACTCCCCGCCCTTTGAAAGCGCAGGCTTCCGCAGCCGGAGTCAGTATCTCCGTGGCTGTGCGACACGTGTCATACGTGCCAACGTTTCAGCCGCCGTGCTGCGACCTTCGCTCGTGCATTTCGCTCTGAGGAAGGTCGCAATATGACGGCCGAAACGTTGGCGTCTGTGTGTAGGACGCGCGGCGTCCCCCAGACGGACAAGTACATCCCCGCCCCTACCCCGCCCTTTCCCAGTCCTTTGCCCTTTACCGTACACCCCACTAGCGCTCCCTCCCTCTACCTCTCTCCCTCTCTCTCTCTCTCTCTCTCTCTCTTTCTCTCCCTGCATCGCATCTCGTCTCGACTCGACTCTCAGCCCCTCAATGCCGTCAGGAAGCGAAATGCGCAATCGGGCGCTTCGCGTCACGTGACACACCCCTCCCCTCCCCTTCTCCTCCACCGTCCACGGGCAACCCCCGGCCGACCCTTCGTCGTTAACGTGAACGCGACTTCTGTCGCCACTACAGCAATTTGCCATCATGTACTGTAATAAGCTTCTAGTTTGTACAAAACTTCAAGACACTTCAGAGCAAAGAAAAAAACGAAATTTACCATTTTTAATCACTGGTCTATTGAAGTAGGCCATCACGTGATATGTGAACAGTTTCTTGAAACAAACTACACCTACAATTTTTTTTGCAGGCTCTCCATTAATTATACGTGTTACTATTCCCAGTTAAACAATATCAAACATCAAAAAAATGTTTTATGAATCTCGAGATAAATTGAAAAAAGTCGAATAAGTTCGAAGTTGCTTTATCAGGAAAATTTAGAGTCGGTCGTAGCGGAACATTTATTGCGCTGTCACGTCACTCGCTTCTAAGGAAAAAGGACACGGGCGTCACAAAGTACATGACATCGTGTTGCAATATGCAGACCAAGGACATATATGTTTCTCGTTCCAATGCGTGCTATCAAATGTTGAAACTGTTTGCAATCTCTAATTCTAAGAAATGCTGAACTCACAATTATGCATCCGTATGCATCCTGGACCCCCAGGATGATTATAATGGCGGTTACATTATAGAACCCATTATATTATAGAATTTAATGATGGATGAATTAGATTCTATAGTCATCAGCGCGCTCATCATTTGAGATTGAAAAGAAAATCTCAAGAATGTAGTTCACATGTAACTAAGTTTATATGCATTTAATGAAGCATAAATAGCCGAGAAGGCAAAATGGATCAAACCTATACAAATCTAGCATAATCTTCTTCGTCCTAGCACGTGGATGTGTGTTACAATCTTTGCTAGTTTCCTTTAATAGATCAAAAATCTTCAAAACACCTGAAACTATTGAACATGATAATTCACCAATAACTCTCGTCATTGCGTCTCCCAGACGTCTTTGAATTCTCGGTTGGTTGTTAGTGATTCCGGGCGCGTCAACTACTAAACTCACAGGTCCCGTAAGTGTAATGCACTTTTCTTTCCCCAGGAGGTGGCGGTGATATTCCCTTGCTAGATGGCAAGATCTGCCACCGACCTGCTGTCAATTATCGGGGTTTCCCATAAATATCCTACTAGCGGGGACAAGCTCCAAGCTCCCGACCGGTCTCCCGCCATATGTGGTAGTGTTGTGCATGTTAGTGTAAGTGTGTGTTAAGATACGTCAAGGAAGAGGAAGGAAGAAGGAATGATCGCGTGCGGTCCGTGTTCGTTTGTTAGGGTACAGCTCCGGCATTCGCCTGGTGTTGATCGGAGAAACGACGGAAAACTACCGACCCGAGCAGCCGACCTCTAGAATTCTCCTCCAGACAGCGACTTAAATTCGACCTAGCTGACAAATCTTGCCATCGTCGGAAATGGAAACTAGGACCTCCCGGTCGGAAGCAC
>BOPP01000205.1:597216-618791 GCA_017312745.1 Gryllus bimaculatus
CCCACCGCCCGCGCCCATCGCCCACGGCGCCCACCAGGCGCCGCTCGCGCACACAGAGGCCACCGCCCTCTTGCGGCAGTGGCACTCGGTGACTAATGTTTCAATTTAAGTGCATGACTTCTCTGTTACGCAAACTCGCATCGTAATTGTCATGTTTTATTTCTCTATAAGAATGGATGTTTTCTTACGGCTATCGTGGTTTCTGAAACGAGACATTCCTGCTAATTAGTACTTATATCTTACTATTTCCCCCTTTCTCAGTTCTATTGGAAAAGAAAGAAAGATCTGTACTTATTGAATACCTTCTCTGCCAGAAGCCATAGGATTTCACTGACTACAAACACAAGTTCTCTCAACAAGCAAAACTCAACATTGAATACTCTCGATCGATCTCGCCGCCGTTAACATTTATGATCAATAATTATTATCCCGAACACAGAACATTACTAAATGACTAATGACAAGAAGTAGATCCAAGAACAGTCTAGAAATGAATATGTTCCACTAATGGAGGCATTCTATTGTTTAATGACAAAGGTAACATACCTTAAAACAATCAATCGATCACATTAGATGAAGTTCAATCATGAACGGGCTCAGAAAAACAAAGCTTAGATTTTGAAACTAGCGTTTCGTAAATGTTTCCAAAGATAGGCACGTTTACGTGATTAAAAAATGTGTGTTTTTATAAATAAATAGAGTAAAAGTTGTAAATATACAATCATTGCTCTTATTTCTACTTTCAATTATTTTATTGTACTTGTCGTCAAACCAATTATAATTAAATGTTACGTATAGAGTATTAATATACTTTGTTAGCGAAATATTATGGTAGAAACGAGTATTTTCTCACACATACGCAATACGCTATCAAGAGATAATGATTAAATACCACGATCACCTTTTAGTTCTATATATCTTTTATAATAAAAGAAATGACACTCCTGTCCGACGTAGTCAGTAAATACTATATTTGAGTCACACGGATGTAAATAAATGTCCAAGACGATTTAAATGTAATCAATACCAATTTTCTGTATTAAGGAAATTACACTTAGAGGGAAAAAACATTTCTGGATTTCAAGTGATTTCTAGAACAGACAAAAAGCGAGAGTGATAATGCCCTTGTATGTAATGGGTTGTGCTTTTCGTAAAGTGTAAAATCACCGATGAAAGTTCTTGAGAAAAGGTTCATGTTAGTTATCATTATTCATACCGATCTCCTCATCTGATGTTTTAAAAGACAAATGGAAGGAAACCTATTAGGAGAATGGTGCTTCAGAATTTTCACTTTGACTCTCAGTATCACGTTCTGTAAATTACATTGTTGGTATTTAGTAATTGATTTTAAATGTGTGTGTAATACTAATAAAATATAGAAAAAAATGATATTTTGGATTCCCAAAAATCTACTAAGATGGATAAAAATGTACATGAATGGTAGAGAATATAAAATTTATATATCTTACAACAGGAATGAATTTCGAAGGGAAAACATGTTACGAAAACATGTTTAACAAATTAACACAATTTGATTTTTGTAGCGAGCTACTGTGCAGTCTCTTGTGAATATTCCAGAAAAAGAGAAACATTGCATTTAGCTCAGCTCTATCACCAGACGTCAATAAAAGTACCATTTATCTACTCACTCTATAATAGAATTGTAGGTGCTGTCCATCAAGCATCTGATGATAACCTCAGTGCAGTGCATGCGACAATCGAAAACTATTGTTAATGGATTTTGAATTCTTTTAATCGGATTATAATTAAATTGAAACGAAAAATAATTGAATAATTCTCTTGCACAATGAAGCTTCATAAATTATGAATTCGTGAGTCCTTACTTTAAATAACAACTCTTATTGTTATAATTGATAGACCTCATTCACGATTATTTAAACTGAGTCAAGTAATTACCATATGAATGTATTGTGATCAACCAGACTAGATAAGCTGGGACGTTTCATGTATAAACGCGAACCGGCTGGCGGAGGAGAAATGGGGGTAGAAGAGGAGAATTTGAGGGGCAGCAGAGGGGAAGTCACCGGTTCGCAATCGTTTGACTTTTCTCATTTGCGTTCGCACTGCTGCAGACTATGGTTTCCTGAATTGCTTTGTAAGTGAAAAATTAATACGTTAGAAACGTTGGATTTCAAGGTACTACAGAACAGATGTAATGTAACGTGAAAAATCTTTATAAAGAGGTAAATGCTTTTGAATTTACATTGAAGGAACTGTGTGAAATATGCTAATGCAAGTTCAGATAAAATTGCACGAATGTGATTAGAATAATATAACTATACTATAAACATACTATAACCATACGCGGCTAATCATTTTCACCTTTGATGTCTTTAGTCTTGTATTTTCTGTTTCTGGTATTTATACTGAATCCGACGGCCAGAGTACGCTGAATTACTCTGTACGCTGCCGGTAATTAAGATATTCGGAGTCCAGGCCGAGCTACAGATGTACTGAATCCGAAAGCGTTGCACTTCGTAACAAGCAGATTCACAGGATTCCCGTTACGTGAGAGACCAACTGGAGGCCATTCGTAAAAGAGCGTATTTTCAGCCATCATCAAGTAAGCTAAATAGTTTTCAAACATTTTGAGGAAGAAATAACATAAAATATTAAATAGAAAGCCATGTACCTTATAATACAATGATCAGAGTCAAGTAAAAATACTAAAATGCTGTAAACACGTGCAAGGAATGAATGAAGACATCGCATGCAGAAGGATAAAACGATTGATTGATTAGTGATTTCAGGCGCGTCAACTGCTCGGGCCATTAGTCCTGTAAGTATAGTGCATGTGTTTTTCTCGGGAGGTGGAGGTCCCGCTGTATGGCGAGAGAAGGCGCTGATTTACATGTCAGTTCATAGTTGTTGTGTTTTTAAATCACGTATCTTGCCTCAGTGGGACACCGTCGCAGGCGGAACAAAATGTTAGCTTCCGGCTAGTCTCTCGGCACGTGCTGTAATATAAAGAATGTAAGAGTGTGTGTGTGTGCGTGTGTGTGTGTGTGTGTGTGTGTGTAAGGAAGGGACAAGGAAGATGAAGGATAGGTCGCGCGCAGTTCGTGCTTCATTTGTCAGGGAACTGTCCCGGCCTTTACCTTGCGTTGATTGGTAAAATCACTGAAAAGTACCGATAAGAGTACAAAGCTGCTATATTTTCTTCCAGAAAGCAACTGAATGCGATCTAGCTATCTAGCTAGCGTCAAAAATCCTGCCCACTCGAACCTATAACCTCTCTGTGCCATCAGCTGCCTCCATCAGATACCCTTATCCATCTAAGCCAGTGGCGATGAATAGAACAGGTCATGGTGAAGAGAGAGTTGAAGAATGAAGACTGCAGCAGTAGAGATAAATGTTGACTGAAATGCGAGAGACGCTCGAGGGGGTCAGAAATATTCTCATATCCGCCAGCCACACAGTCAAATCTTCAATAGCCACGGGCTGCAAAACTCTCCAACTCAACAACAAAATTTTATTCAACAAGTTTTAAATATTAAATTAAATTAATTCATTCTGTTGCCGATTTTTCTACCCTGGCCATTGTACGAAACACCGAAGAACAACAGACACGGTGATACTTATCGAACCCTGCTCGATGTTACGGAAGCGCAGAGACTGATTGGAGAAATTCTTGGAGAAAGAAAACGCGAGCAGCAAAGCGATTGGTGTAATGGAAGGGAAGGTGGCTACTGGGGTTTCCAACCGTCCTCCATTTAGGAGGTCAGTCCTCCATTGATGTCAATTGTTCTCCCGTCCTCCTTTGTATTTTAAATGTCCTCCTTTTAGTAAATTTTTTAACATTTATTGTCATTTATTTTATCACGTGACTAACTTCTGCAATGATGTATAGTTTATTGTTTAACTTAGAATAGTAACCATGAATATCCTCTTTCTGAACGCTGGCATACGCAAGTGACGCACGCATACATCAAAGTGTCTCTGTCTAGCGACTAAAATATAATATACACACTTAAATTACATTATTTACATAGATATACGTGATCTAGAAATGTAGAATTAAATAAAGTGAATATTTATAAAAATAAATGCATTGTTTTTTTATGGACTGTCCTCCGTTTTACATGAATGTTGTTGGCAAACCCTAGAGGCCACTGCCGTGGATACAAAGCTGAAGAATAATGCTTATATACAGTCATGAATCACGCCATCTACGTTAGAATTACTTGTTCGTGTATCTAACTGCTTTTGAGAAACATGTATTTGTTGTTTGTAAATTCTCAAAAAAATCCATGCTAGTTCTATTCAGTATAATGACAAAAACATTTTAAGCCCTTCGGTACGCATGAGAAGACCATCAGCGCCATCACAACTACCCACACTGGCGCGACCCCTATTATTACTACTACACTTATAGCAAAAGGAAATATCCTTAATTACTGTTAGAAGAACTTTAGACTTCATTATAATACTCAACATTATTTTTAATTAAAAACCAGAACGTAATAAATCTTAGAAACATGCGTTTCCAGAAGTGTCTATTGTGATTATATTTTTAATATTACCAGTAAGAGAGTAAACTGCTCATACATTTGACGTAGATGTAGTAAAAGATAGATGAAATAACAAATATTCCTCTCAAAATATTATATATTAATAATTCTGACACAATTAAATATTGTAAAAGTCTCGTTGTTACCTCAATCAAAAATGTACTTACAACTGCATCGTTGAAGTTCAGGGTACTCATTACCACTCTGACAGTATCCATCATAATGCAATGAACATTACTCCATCTTTAAACTCAATACATATAAAAGAAAAGCATATAAAATTGATGTCATATTTACTAGATGTACGAGAAGCAAAATGAATTTTGCTTCTTAACTGAAGTATGCAATTGAATTTCAAGCTGAAATTCATTTTTATGTAGTTAAACAACAAGATATTTTAATGGATTTTTTAATGTAAATTGTATTAACATACGTAACCTCTACAATTCCAGTTTATTCACTTCACTTTCAAACACTTGAAAGGATGTACTCAAACAAATATTTTTAACGCATTACATTTTTATATACGTAGACATAGATTCATTATAGATTGGAGACTCAGTGGTAGAAAAATCTTGAATATTTTTATAAAACATTTTTTTTATTGCCTACGGGATACTTTAAGAAGAAAAATGACGAATACTTGGAATTTGCATTCTCAAAACTCTGCGTTTCACGTTTTTGAGCTGTAACTCTGCACACAGGTCAGAATTAAGGCCCATTAGTTATTCATAAGATTGGTGCATAAGGCTAAGAGATGCGGGCAGATTTTTATTTACTTTTTCATCAAAACTGGATGAATGTGTTTTGCTGCCATGAGCATTTTATTGTGAGTTTGTAGTGATTACAATATTAAAATTATGCAGTTGATAAAACTAAAGGAATGAAAAGTTTCCATTAATATTCAAATTATGCAGTTCATAAAATTAAAAGGCAGAAACGTTTCCATTTTACCGCGCATTCACAATAGTTTTCTTAGTGTTAATTTCCGCACAAAAATATTGCACGAAATGCTTCAGGTAGCAACTGTTCCTACGTGTCCGATATTCCCCTGCGCGCCTGTCACACCTTTCGTTGATTTTTCAGCAAAGCTCGTTGAAAATTCGGCACACGTCATGAAGACGTTGCCGGTGGCGGCTGACGCGCAATCCGATAGGGCAGGGCCGGATCCGCGGAGCGTGGCCACCCCTGGCTCCCCGCTCACGCGGTGTCCCCCACATGTCCCACATGTCCCCCGACGTCCCAACCGGCGGCTGGCGCGCAATCCGATAGCGCGGCACCACATCAGCGAAGCGTGGCCACCCCTGACGCCCCCGCGCGCACGCTGTCCCCCACGTGTCCCCTACATGTCCCCGTGTGTCCCCGACACGGGCGCCTCCGCCATCGTGTTTCACTCCGACCCGAAAAATTAACGTCAAAGTGCTCCGATACAAATCCCAGCGCTCATATCTCTTTGGGCAGCGCGCCCTCCCGCCCGGGATTGAAGTCGGTGGAGTTTTCAATCCGGCGCGGGGGGCAATGAGGGGGTGGGGAGGGGGAGTATCGACCGCGGGCGCAAATAAAGAAGAGCAATAATCCGCCGGGGCCTCTGCGCCGTCGTTGACGCGCCCCGAGTCGCCCCTGGAGAGGGGCGCGTTTGAGTTGGTGCGTAGGCATCCGGGATTTGTCCTCTCACTTTATTTCTAACTCGTGGTCTATATACATGACCGATGTATCTTTTACAACGAAAACAGCAAAGTCAGAGTGGTTCCGGGGGTTGTTGTCCGAGAGACTGGAAATTTTGTGCCGGGGAAGAGCAAGCAGAAGTAGTTCACCATTCATTCTTAGTGATATTTGTTGTGTAGGTGTGTATTACTAGCTGACTGTGGGGCGCCAACAACGCTTTATACAGACGAGAAAGACCGAGAGACCGTCCTCCTTGTGAATCGTGCATTTCATGTGTGTTTCAGGAAAGTGCTACTTTTGTGAGTAATATCATGAACAGCTTTGTTCCTATAAATTCTTAGTTTTCGACATCGGTTTTGCAAATAAGTCGTAGTATTCTCACGTACAAAAACACTCAAGAAAATAGAATAGAAAATAATTCATGAAATGTAGATCAAATTTCTATAAAATACCTCTCAATATTGAACAAGCTAAATAACTTAACTTACATTATTAACACAGTTTTTTTGCAATGTTTGCGTTTGCTTACTATGTCATGTCCTAATAGCCAAATTTTCGTTTTAGCGTTTGAAAATATTTGAAGGCGTATTAACTTTCAATGTGCATAATTCATTGACAGAATTTGGTTTTCAATGTGTATATTCTCACATAACCAGCTTTAAATATTGTAAATTCTGTAAAGCATGATCTAAGGTTTCTCGTTTTCCCGGAAAGGAGTAATTTACAGATTTTTCTCTCTATAGGTGCCTTGAAGCACTTAAAACATTTTTTCAAGCTTCTTTTTCACAATGTAGCTAAAGAATCTGCTTAAAACAATTGCAATTAATGTCTCTTAATGAGGTTCATGAATTGAGCTATTGATCACCCTACTGTAAGTGCCATAAGTTGCTCAAAGCTTGTTTTAGATGCCTAAACAACAAAAAAAGCTTTTTTGCAGAAAGTTTCGTGGAATATTCTAGATGAATATACTATAAAAACTATTCGATCATCATCAGTTCCACACTAGGAGTCCCAATCGATTCGAATGAGACCTTATTTGGACGGGAAGGGATCTAGCCGTGACGAACGAACGCAGGTTACATGAATGCTACATAAGGACTGCTCAGGACAGGACTGTCATGAAGTCAATTTTTATCTTAGTGTGTTGTTATTACGCTCTCTTGCTGTAGGTGGGTAGTGCTTTAGAGCCCTCTCCTCGTTCGCAGGTGCGTGCACTAATTGTTCAGTAGTAACGAGAGATAATTATGCATTGGGTGTATTAACATTCATTTTATACATAAAATTGTGCTGAAAGTGGAATTAAAATGACACTCGATAGTAACATCGAGTAATTGAATAACATTGAATAGCCCTGATAGCAGCGATCGTTGCAGAAATGCGGCGACGATTGACAGCGCCATGGGCTGGGAGGGGCGAACGGGGCCTCAAATAGAGAGGACCCATTCATTAACTTAGGCAATACGATTTTCCAAAATGGTCTCCGTCTTATACTACCCGGAATTATCGTAAAAATGACCCTTAACATGTGAACAGGTTATGCCGCCGCTGTTTTCGTCACATCATTGAACGATTTTTCGGCACGACACCATAACATGCAGGTGTCACGCTACTTCTCGGACCTTGTCACGATACACTTTAGTACATGTCACTTTGATATTACAATCAAAGCAAGATCACACACTGGGGAAAGCAGGGACTACGGAAAGCGTCACGCACCGAGGAAAGAATTAAAACCAACGATCTAACCCAAGTGGAGGTCCTAATCAGTGCGCATAATGACGTGATCAAAATCAAATTCCAGTAAAATGCTATACGTGTAAAATAAGCCATATATTACTTTCTGCTATAATCATTCTATAAAATATCACTTCATTGGCATTAAAAATACAAAACAATACGATACAAAACAGTTATTTTTCACGTCTATCTCTAAATCTAAACTAAAAGCAACGACGCAATGATATGAAAAATTTCCTTCTAATATTTAAAATCAGAAGCAAAATATATCTTCTTCAAATAAACATATTTTCTTAAAATGCATAAACAAGTTCATTTTAATCTTTAAATTTAAAATAATATTGAAATTTTGAATAGTCTTTTGTAATTATTCACGAAAAAAAGATAAAACAGAATTAAGACATCAAGATATAATATTAGCATAAATACTATCTAAACATACAGAATAATTTGGGGTTTTTATGATATGATCTCATAGTCATATGGACATTTTCATTTAGAAAGAAATGGAAAATTGTCCTGTATTCAAGAGATGTCAATGAACCTTACAGATCAACAACAGTTATAAACTGAAAATCCTCAAAATAGGTCATTATAAAGAGGTGCGGATCATTCAAAGCACAAGAGTAAAAGCTCTTTCTAAAACTTTCAGGTGTTCGTAATTTTTCACCACCAGCATTTTTCTTAAAATATCGGCCAGCGAGAGAAAGAAAAGTTGGACGTTGCTGGAAATGATGAGTTAATGAAGAAATACAAACAGCGAAGTGGAGAAAACCAGAAAGCTAAAAATTGTCTTGCGTCGTAAAGAGGAAAAGAGGCTCTGAAAAGAAAGTCGGCAAGACGGCACATTATAATTCCACGTTGAAGGTTAATTAATCCTCCTTTTCGAAGAATACCTCAGAGACATTCGGTCTGATCAAAGTCAAGACATCTGTCTCAAGTTTAAAAAACTTTTCGTTGCAAGTGAAACGCCGCGGAGGGCCCGTCAGGCGGCCTGGGGTCGCTAGCCCGCGATGGCAGCGTCCAGGCAAGGCATACGGACGCAGAGTCGTTCCGCGCCGCTCCGCGCCGCGTCGAACATTTGCGGGAGTCTCTCGCCGTCTGCACGCCGCGACCGTGACTGCGCTTCCGCGCGTGCAGCCAGCTGCGCAAAACTGCGCGCAGGGCGCGGCGCAGCTGTCTGCTAGGCGGTGCGGGCGGCTGCGACAGCGCCCACCGCCACCAAGGCGCCGCTGCCGCCGGCCTCCTCGGAGAACTGACGGCTGCAAGACCAATTCCGCGCCGATTAAAGGGATGAAGAAACTTTACGACGTTGCTCGGAGAAGTCGTAAATCACAGTCGCCGCAATCCGCAGAGGCGTAAGAGCGAGCTGATTCGCCGATGCGCGTGCGCGCCAAGACGTGTTTAGAGGATGGCTGCGGAGGGAGGGGCCGCTCTCGTGCCGGCCAATGGAAATTGCGAGCAGCGGCTCTGCCGAGCGGCTTCTCCACCTCATAAAAGATGCAAACAATCCACGCACGTTATAAGGGCTTCTCGTCCTTCAAGAACGCACTCAAGCAATTTTGTTTGGTTCTCCAAACACGCAACGAAGAACGCCTGCAAATGAATTTGCCACTCTTCCTCCTGATGAACTGTTATCGCACGAACTCGCAGCAGAACTGCCTATTTCTTATAAGTGGTTTTTGGTCTTCAGTGCGAAATAAAGTACATCATTTATTATATAGTATTAAATTAAAATGTCGATGATAAATTAATTGAATTAATATAAAGGAATGATAAGTTTTTCACTTCAGAAAGAACAATTTATCAGAATAATATTTCAATTCACAATATTGATGAAATATAAGTAAATTCAAGTAAAAGTGTAAATCAAACGTTAAAAAGTTTAATCGGCCGAGAGATAGTTTTGCGACAGAGAAATATTTATTGCTTCATCATGGAAACGCTCTCCGGAAGGCACAATACAATAGAGACCTTTGACCAGTTACGCCCGTTTATATTGCCAGAAATATGTGAAGCCTTTCCCTCGTCTGGACAGCAGAGGCTCACCTGGATGCCAGAAGATACGGCGGCGGCAGAGAGGCGCACCACAGCAGGCACGCGCAGGCCCCGCAGCAATCGCCACCTCGCTTGCGATCGTTCTTTTATTGAAGGCGCGATAATGATATTGCTAGAAAAAAATCGTAGCTGCCTTAAACTACTGACATTCCGTGAAGACGCCAATCAAATAAGGATGATGAGATCTTATTAAAGTCGCGCCCAGAGAAAGTATGTTTTAGGCCTTCCCACGGCGCGACGGCGGTGGCGCTCCGACCAGCGGGGCGTAGACTGAACATTGGTTTGAATGGACGCCTTCCCACGTGCAGCGGGTTGCGGCTGCATGCGGCAGCGACGCCGAATCCAGCATACGCGAAGCGGAGGAGGGGCCACGCGCCACAGCTAGCGCAGAACACAGCCTTTAAATGGGAGCTGTCCCACTGCGCGCGGCCGAGCGTTCTACTGCTCGGCCCTTTTGTTCGTCGTCGCCGGAGGGTCGGCGAACCTACCCTCAGACCCCACCCTTTCCACGGGCGGGCGGTGCGGCCGTGGCTCCGGCGGTGGCTGCGTCGGAGAGGGCCTGGTGCTTGAAAGGAAGGCGAACGCCGTGGGACGTGAAGGCAGCCCTTTAGAAATCCCGTCTCATGGACTGGCGTGCTGCCCGCTAGAGACTTTTCCGGCCAATCGCCACGTTGTTTCTGTCAGGGGGGGGGGGGGGGGGGGGGGGGGGGGGGGGGGGGATTTCTGCGCACAAATCTTTTTTCGTTGAATTTCGCCTCCGAGTGATCGCTGTTCGTTGACAAGGTGAGTAGTTGCACCTTGATAGATTTGTTGTAGATAGATTGTTATTGTAGATAAATTGTTATTGTAGATAGATTGTTGACGCATCAAACTCTCGAGCAATCTTTGATTTGCCTATTCTGAATGTTTTTCGGCAGTGAACCGATGCGTATCACGGTACCGAGGACGGGTATCGTTGTGACTCTGCAGCTCGTGAGATTCATTGTGTTCTGCTTGCTCGAGGCGCCCAAAGGGCTAGGCCCAACGCCAGTTAAACGGACTGCGGTCCCAGCGCCTCCGCACGAAGGACGTTACGCCCAACTGGGCCTCTCCCTTCAGGGTACAGCCTGAGGCGCATGTTATTTAGGGGGGTATAAAAGTAAGGTCGGTGGAAACGTTACAATTGAAAATTACAACTATTTTTGCATAATGCGTAAAATCGAAAACCTCAAAAATATTCTTTTACGTTGCCCGGTACCTATTCTTTATGACTAATGAAATAGACGTTGACAATTTTCTGTGCCATTTAATCAAAATTTCCTTTGAAGGCAAAGTTAAACATGGTTGTGAAAGTGCATTTAAAATGTTCAATAATTGTCCATATCTGTACTTGTATGTACTGTATACATATGTAGTTGCCTATGTCAGGAAATACTTCAATTCACATTAACTTCAACATGTGTATGTATTGTTCAACATATTACTTCAACCTTTTTTAGTCTGTCATAATCAATCATGATTATGTAAAGGGTTAGAGTCCATTTTTTTCGATAGACAAATTCTTGTATTATTTATTTATTTTATATTTATCCGCAACAGTTTCGAGAATTGTTTCGAGAATTGTTTCGAGAATTGTCCCATCATAAAGCTGTAAAATTGAATTTTAAAGTATTATAGTACAAATTTAAAATGATTAACAATACAATATTAAAATTGAGAAATTATGACAGGAAAAAACTTACCGGACACGTGAGAGCTAACAAAACCATGCTTCTTCTCAACTTCTCCTGGCTCTCAGAATTTATTATTTCAACCGCTCTCACCAAAGTATGAAATTGATTTTGTCTGCCTGTGACCGTTAGCTTTAGAATGTCAACATAAAAATCATTTCTTTTGTGAGCGTTCATGTGTCTAGTAACTTCTTTTCCCTCATAATTTCTCAATTTTAATATTGTATTGTAAATAATTTTAAATTTGTACTATAGAATTTCAAAATTCAATTTTACACACTGACGATGAGGACAATAATCCTCGAAACTGTTGCGTATGAATATAGAATAAATTATCATTACAAGAAATTGTCTGCAAAAATATGGACCCTAACCCTTTACATAAGTATGTGTTTTTCGGAACAAATAGTATGTCAGATGAATGTTCTATATCAAGAGTATAAACTCACATCAGAAGGCATGTAAAAACATTCATTGATCTTCCAACTTAAAAAACCTGGCTACTTTCGCTTCACTAACTACAAATCGTCTCACACTCCATACGAAAAGACTACTGTTTTAAGAGATCGATAGCAATTCGTGTCTCAAAAGAAACCACGGCCACATTCAGTAGTTAGTCTTGAAACTCGAACGTGAGAATCGAAATTACATCAAATAAGCGTTTATTCCATTAATGTTAATACAATTTAAGGTTTATACTATATTTCTGGTTAGTAAGAGTAAGTGGTAATACATTAAAGGACTCTCTTTCGTTTCACAAAGAAATCACGAAATTTGTTTGAATACAAAGCTGAAACTTATTTCTACATGAAAACCCTTGCCGTTTTAAATATTCTTATATAAAAGAGTAACATCACAGCCGATCTTCAGCGCAGAAAGATAATTAGACACCTCACTACGAGGAGTTTAAACAATCATGAAATTGATTATAAACGGTTTAAAATACTTCAATAAATGATAAATTAATTCTTAATATTTAAAAATGTGAAATGGAATACTATATCAATAATAATAATATATCAATAATAATCTTTTTTGAAGTGGTAGACAACATTTAGGTTTGAGTAGTGTATTTATTACAAGGCGTTCTGAAGATTTTCTTGTTTTAACGATAGTAAATTTTACTGAATATTAGTAATATTACATCAATGAACAATTTATGAAAATTTGTCTTGGCCCAATTAATAATCACGAAATAGTAAGTTCCCTATAATTTCGCGAATCAGCACGCCCACGTGTTTTATTTAAAGTTTTATAACACGCTGTGTGCAAAAGATTCCTCGCACTCTTTTTTATTCAAATTCAATATTTTCGTGAAAGTCTACAAATCGAATCACCAAAAAACTTGTATCGTAAAAAAGTCTACAGGTGATAGTACTTTTTTACTGACCAGTAAAGACATGAAAATAAATTATTTTGCCAACGCCTCACGTCTAGAAAACCACATCAATTGCATAGTCGTTTCTTGTAAAACTCACACGAAAAACAATTTAATACTTGAGAGCGTAAAACTATTTTTATGTTGTTTTGTGAAACATCTTTTTAATATTTTGTTAATTAATACGCATCATTTCTACCACACATAAAAATACTGTTGTGTAATAATGGCCGTATATGATATATCGATGTCTTTTTTTGTTAATGGTATGTGTAATGGCTTTTATGCTGTTTTCAGCAATGGTGCCACCCAGTATCTCCCGGGACGAAGACATTTTCTTGCAAGCCTCTAATCGCCGCTGGAAACCATCGGTGGAAAACGCGTTCGCGCTTTCGTTTTTAGAGGCGGCCATCGGCGTGGCTGTTCCAGCAATCATTTTTCTAACCGATGAGCACAAAGTATACCAGAGCTATTATTCCACGTCACGGCGTCATGTTCTTCCGTTTGAACTGACGTGACGCCTCACTGATTACAGGATTCGTGAAGGATAATCAATAGCTAATGTCAGCCCATTCACCCATTTGCTTCCTGTGCGTCGATTTAACATCGAACAGACACGACTTTCTCTCGCGTTTTCACATTCCCGGCCTACAAAGTGGTTTGGAAGAAACTTTCGCTTTTGACAATCAACCCTAACACTTCAAGTACTTTTTAATAAGGGTTATTTTAAATTATATAAGGTGTGAGCGTGAAAAATGTGCTTCAAATAGGATTTACGAGTGAGTTTGCGTAGTAGGTTTTTTCATCTAAGAAACGGTGTAAGAGAAATTACACTTTAATTGTGTATTATTTCTTCTTCATAAAATAGAGATTAGCCAAACGTGACACCACCCATATATTAGCATATTATGCTAATCAAGTACCATTACAATATTATGTTCAGTTGGAAATAAATTGGACGTATGTTAGTTGTCGCATTAAATAAATACACCAAATAGTTTGTTTTATAATAATTATTAACATTTTAATGATTATATTGATAATATATTTATAAAAATATTCCAACCTACAATAACCAGAGCGATATTAAGTCCGGAATTGTTACAGAGATGCAACTTTACCAAGTTCAGCATTCCTGCCCTTTATTTCTTTAGTCTATTAATTATTATTAAGAACCTAAAAGTAGTCAAAAATACCAAGAACTTTTATACTTCGACCGCACTTCCGGGTGAAATACAGTATTAATCCGTACTCAATTTCAAAAAATCGACAATGCGTGTCATTTAAGTAAGCGAAAACATAGAAAAGTAATTTTTTTCAATGAGCCTCGTGACCAAATGTGAAAGGTTTCAATGCATCTCTAGAAAAGAGGAAAACGTAATAACAGAATCTCAGCGCTTTTACGATATTCGTACATCTGCGCCAGTTCTAACTTAATTTTTTAATCACATTGATTGTAGATTGCGTTTATCCACCGCCTTCCCGAAGCACGACGAGTGAATTCTGCGATACAAAGCGCCTCCCGACCGGCGACTGGAAAAGGAAAACGGCTTCTGCTTGCGAAAACATCGTCATAATGACGGCGTGGAAGCGGGAGGGGGGGTGGGCCCACCTACGCCGTAGCTAGGGCCTCTACCAACGAGCTTCCAACCAGATTATATGTGTAGCATTAGCTTCATAAGTTGTGCGGACCAAGATTTTCTTAATTCAAGCCCATAAAACGGGGTTTTGCGTTCCATAAAAATTCTGACAGGGGGTAGTTAGAACGCTTTGGCCTCGCGCTGCCCGGGGCTGGCCCAGAAACGCCTGCGATAAATTTATTTCCTCCCCTTCCGAGCTTTGAACTAAGGGAGATTTGTTTCTCCACAGAATTACGCAGGACTGGGCCGTGTAAATTGTGAACGTCGTCTGTCAAATATTTTGTCGGCGGTAATGAGACTAAACGGTCTATATATTGCGCAAAACTCCATAGTGGGAGTGAACTCAATGAACACACACGACACGTAAAAACCAATACGTTTGTCCACACGATACTTATTTTTCATGCAAAAATATTTCATTTTGAGATTTTATTTAATATTTTATATATTTTAATCATGCTTTGCAGAAACTGGTCGTAGATAATTTAATACTTTATCGCGATATTATGGCAGAATAATATTTCCGTACGTACTAATTGCTGCGACGAATGCCTTAAAATATACTTACCTGTCCGTCTTGGAGTATTTATCTGCTCTTGGAATTCACGTGCTGCTAAAGTGCTTTTACTTGTCAGGAGCTTAGACTTTCCGGAAAGAAAGTGATGGTAGTATTTTCAAGGCGTGGCACCGACGTAAAGATAATTTTTAGTGCACAGTTAATTTCATTTTCTGACCTCTTGTCTTCTCAACACCAATTAAGGGCGCCTGCATTTTCAGTAACAGTAGTAATACATTTCTGGATCTTTTCACATCCAACTGGATTATAAAACATTTTATTAGCCCAAGGTCGCAATACTAATATAAATTCAGCACAAGACTTTTTAAATACACATCAAAATAAGGTACTACTGCCATAAATGTTCTCAATAACAATTCAAATATTGTCATTTTCTTGCAATCTCTTGCACAAGGAAGAAACGCGTTGCAAATACATTTAAAAGTAAATCAGCGTTAAAAATAAAATATTTTCAATTAAAATTTAGTGCTTCAATAATTAAAAAATATTTCGACCAGTTTATTTAAAATGTAGAGGTTTTGGGAGAGTCACAAAGTAAGCCCCATCAGACACATCAAGTCCCTGACCTTAGTAAATGTTAATACATCCATTTTGGTATTATTATCTATTAGTCTTCATTTTATATTAGCGTTTAGTTCATATTTATGAAGTATTCGAAGCAGTACGGTAACTAGATGAGACATATCTAGACAAAAATGAGTTATTAACATTTACAGGAACTAACAATGAAGAGGCTTGTTGTGGCGGGGGTGACGTATGTTGTAACTGTACCCAAGTGCTTCATAAAATTTTATTATCAACAGTTGTTCAAATATACCGTTCTATACCGTTACCCTCCATCAAAAGCCACGAGCTAGCCTAGGGTGCATCACTCCCAGCTTTCAGTGTGCAGGTGAAGAAGCCCTGCGAGAGCGCTATGAGAAATTTGAGTAAAATGACTCGAAGATATGTACGATATGTCCATCGGCCAACACCTTGTGCCACTAATCGCTTCACTCTGACGTGTTCACACAAATTAAATAATTTAAATGGTTGTTATTACATATTGCCGCTCCCTTTATTTATTTCCTTGAATGTTACAGAATAGTATTTGACTATATTAATTGTAGTTTTATTTGTCGAACAAAGGAAGAAAATGTAATAAAATGTATTTAATGAGACGTAAGGAATGAATGGGATACGTAAGGTTTGCAAATGAGCTCACGCTCACAGTGTGGATAGAAGCGTTGTGCTTGACTGCTTTCAGAAAAATATCAATGAGTAGCAACAGAAACAGTTCGGTCGCAGCGTGATCACATTATTGCATTTCGTAAATTTTTGCGGCATGTAAGTGTGCCCCATCGGCTGCTGTCAGCTCATGAAGTCATCAAGTTTGTCATTAAACATGGGTTTTAAAATTTTCATCTAATATTTGCTATTTTATTTCAGGGGAAATGAAAACCATCTCTTCTCTCACAAACTATTTTGCCTAATGTAAAGTATCGGCTGGTTATAATTTGTTTATTAAGATGCAAGAAAGAAAAACGTTAATCTAATCAAATTAACAAAAAGAAAAATTCAAATGTTTCGTTCTTGTTATATACGGACATTATAAGCATAGAGTTAATTCCTTGACAATAGGCAGAGGTATGATTATATTCGGAAAATGCACGTTATTGCCTCGGAGAAAAACAAATATTTTATGCATGTGATACGTCATTTTATTTTTTGAATTCTTTTACATATTACAGATAAAATATTTTGATCAAAAGTGTAATGATATTTTAGTAGACTGCAGTAAGGCTGGTGTTTATGTAATGGCGCTAAAAATGTAAAAAAAATCTTCCAAAATATTAAAAGATTTGAGTGATATTTTTCTTTACGATACCTGATCTAATAATTAGGCCGATGATGTGGATAATTTATCACGGAAGGGGGCTGAATTACTTCCAAACTGGATGAGATCCGGCGCCGACCTCCACGTCAGTTTGGGAGATTTGGCGGCGGCGATGGTGTAACGGTTAGCGTATCGGACTGTTGTACCCAAGTTGGCGGGTTCAAACACGATCGAAGCCATGGATTATTAAGGGCGAAAAAATCCTTCGTACGCCTTCCTTCGGAGGAGAAGTAAAGCCGGCTGTCCCATGTTCGTAGATTTACTTGCCTAAATGACGCCTCTGAGCTAAATTCAAATCGCCTGTTTCTCGCCCAAGAAATACCTCCTTTCTCTCCTAGTTGGTGAAATGAGCGTAGCGAAATTTGCGTGGTCAGACGGAAGAGCGGGCCTGATGGCCCGAGTCTCGCCACGTAAAATAAGGCAAATTCAATTCAATTCAATTCAATTTCCCCAACCAGATTTCTCCCTCAGATGGGCACCTCCCCAGACGGGAAAAGGTATGAGCTCAGCTGGGGGAAGAGAGGGGAAAGATCGTGCGCGGTCCGTAGCCTGTTTGGTAGGGTACTGCGCCGGCATTCGCCGAGTATTGATCGGAGTCACCACGGAAAAATACCAAAAGAGCAACTGACCGCTAGAATTCTCCTCCAAACAGCGATTCAATTAGACCTATCAACTCAGCGTACGTCAAACAACAGCAACCATTGAGTTTCGAACCCTAGAACTTCCCAATCGATGTTGCTGTAGACAGTGGTAATTCTGACACCGAGCTACGTAGCCAGTCTAAAATTTGGAACGAGATAAAGTGGATCTTTTATATAATAATAAATGAACTGCCATCAAGAGCAGGAACATAAGCTACTGTATAATACAAACACCACTAATTAAGATATTTTACGTTGTAGATCAGAACATGCAGATAACAACGACTGAACAAGACCTTTATTCACACATTCATAATTCATCTTTGAGTAGTCGAAAATATAGACATCACATTTCATTTTTAGAGAGATGAATTTTATGTCCTAAAAAGTCCTGAAATATTTTTTTTAAAATATGCGTTTATGACTTCACAATTCGCCGGGAAATAATTTATTTATTTACGTCAAAACAGTTAAAAAGTGTCTGTGCCATGCTATGGGGAGAAGTTAATTTGAAGTTACATTTATGACCAGAAGCAAATAAAGAAGCCATTTCACCATTTGCTCGAAGATCAGGGAAACTGGACGAACCCGATAAAGATGGGGGTCATTTACCCACAAGCTAAAGAACAATTCTTGTTACAGGTTCTTTACAATTATACAATTCAAAAGGAAAATCATACATTAAATTTTATCGTTAAAATTAATATTACGTTCCTTTTGGATGCTCGATATAGTCTCAATTGTATAGGAACAGTGGTGCAGCAGAAAATATTTTACTTGGGACTTAAACGTTTGTATCTAATTTATTCGTTTATTGTCATGTGGCATAGTGTTGTAAAATAATGTATATGTATTGTAAATATTTTTTTGTAACGAGCTGTGGATACAGTCACCTGATAAATATGATTACTACGTCAAGTGTTGTAGTTATAGACAAGTACAGACCGTTTGCGAAATATATATTTCCACCCTTAAGTAGGTAATTTTGGCAAAAACCACTGATTCATATATCAAGTGACAAGGTAATGGTAAAATACGTAGATCAATAAAGAGGCTTACAAGGATCACGTGGGCTTATTATTTGTACAATTCTTTTTTGTAATCTAGAAGTTTCTCTCAAGAGACGTATTTCCCCAGAATAGTATACCGTATCTCAGGCAAAAATGAACATTCGCGAAATATGCACAATAAGCAGTGTGTAGGCTGACTGAATTTGAAATAATTCTGAAATAAATAACTTAATTCAGTGTTCAATTCATTTGTATGGACGTTAATTGTAAGGTTTGACTGTATTGAGAGACCTAAAAAATTGTTACTTTAACATCAGTCATTGGCACACCGTTCATTTTCAATGGAGTACAGAGCTGTTTATTTGAAATGAAAAACTACATTGAAATATTTCTCTTTTCATTTACTACTCGTTATTATCGAACCAAATGTAAATATCTGATATTGTACTATTCATGGTTTCTTTATAGCAATGAATATTCGTATCATCTGCAAAGACAACTGTTCTTCCGTTTCTAATCCTCGAGGGCATATCGTTTACGTAGATTATGAAGAGAATATGACCTAAAATCGATTCCTGCGAAACTCTGCGTGCATTGGGCAGAGAATTGGAAAGATGTATACGTAATGTTCCATCACTCCAGTAAGTAAGGTATTGTATTGAGATCGTTGTTTAAGGCACGAACATAACCAATCTAGTGCAATACCACGAATTCCATACGAAGGTAATTTTGAAAGTAAAATGTTATGATCAACAATGTCAAAAGCTTTTAAAAGATCTAAAAATATTCCAATAGGTGCTTCGTTTGAATCCATGGATCAGACGACCTCTTTAAAACAAAAGAAAATATGGCTATTGTCGTAGATTTTGATTTTCGAAACCCATGTTGACAATCTGAAAACGCGTCGTGTTTACTAAGAAATGTCTTCATTCTATCGTAAAAAAGTCTAATATTTTTGGAAAAACTGACAAACGAGAAATTGACCGACAATTTTGAATTTAATTTTAGTTGCCTTTCCTGAAAAGTGGCTTAAGCTTAGCAGTGTTAAAAATATTTGAAAAAAAATCCTGTTCATAGGGAGATATTAAACATGAGAGTAACCGGGAGTATACTGGCGGTAGGATGACGTTTACAAACAATCTGGAAATTATTCAAAACCGGCCGAATATTTATATTTTATTCTATCTATTACTTTGAGAATTTCATCGGAAGAAGTTTAGGCAACGAATATCATGTCTAAAAGTTTTGGCGAAACGTCTGATGTTAAATTTTGTTGCTGAAGACCCTTGGTGAGATCGGGAGCAATTTTCGAAAAAGTATTGGTTAAAGAGGCTAGTCATTGTTGCCGGATCTTTATATAACGTTATCTTTTAAAACAACATTCCCATAATGTTTCATGATTTTAGCCTGCCTTGTGACTTTTCTTAACAATGATTTGTATTTTTTAAAGTAGAAGAAGAAATCTTGATATACTAAGATCTTATAATGTTTAGAAATGAAAGAAAGAAATTGTTTGTTTTACACGATAATCTTTTGTGTTATCCAAGAATTGATGTAGAGTAAAATTTTATTATAATTTTTTGAAGTGGAAAGCAAGTGTTAAAATGAAATTAAAGCGTTGAAAAATAATTATTATATTTATCGCATGCATCAAGAGAATTGTAAACCGGTCCCATGACTCTTGGAGTAAGTAATCTCTGAATCATTTTATTGTATTGTATATTTATGTATGTATTTATATATTGTATATTATATTTTATAATTATATTATTATACATAAAATAAATATTCACCTTACTATAGTACATTGTATGTGTTGTTGCATTTCTTCTACCTGATTTAAAAAACTGTTTTCAAGAAATTTTCTACATTTGTCCATGTATTTTATCATCTATAGAGAAGAAACAAAAACGCAAACAGTGCCAAGCTCTTGTCAGCGATGAATGCTCACAAATAAATAGATAGTTTGCAAAGTTAAAATGACTTAGAGGTAAATCTCTATTTTAACAAAAAATACAAAATTTGCCCCTATATTTACGCGAATATGCACCAGTAGGAAAAATCGGCAAAATATTCACAAATGTGCACATATTAATCTACATAACATCCAACTCTAACCAAATGTCAAACAATTGTATTTACCCTGCCATGAAGAAACAGACAAACACAAAATCATAGAAATGTTTCCTATTAATTATTAATTGCTATTAATAATTATATAAAACCTTTGTTGTTTAACAAAGAATGGATAAAAATATATCTCTGGAACAAAACGTAAAGGGAAAATATATTAATTAAAAATCAAAAGAATACATATCTACAGCAATCATTTAAAATAAATCAAAGATATCGAATGTAATGTGAGATAGTAAGAATATGATAGATTGTGAAATATTCATTGATCAGAACTATTTTTCAAAGTGTGCTAAAGAATTTTACATTCATAATTCAAGAGAAAATATTACAAAATATGAGATGTAAAAGAACTTCAGAAACACGTTATTTAGAATATTATTTGTTAAATTAAGAAAAGGGATATTTTTAAAATTGCGATATTAATTTCAACCCTAAGAACCGATTCGTAATTAAATAACACGAAAAGTGATGCCAAGCTCAACGCAGAGACACACACTCGCTCTGTGCAGCCTCTTGACTCATCCTTCTCGACTGAATCTACGCCTACACCCACGCCCACACCCGAACCCGCGCCCGCCTCCGCCTCCGCCATCGCCACCTCCTCCCTCTCCTCCTC
>BOPP01000205.1:619417-635124 GCA_017312745.1 Gryllus bimaculatus
CCTGACGCCAGCGCGCGCTGCCTCCCCCTCCCCTCCCCGCGAGCCCTCCTCGTTGCCCCGGCAACGCGCCCAGAAGAACTCCATTGTTCCCGGGCGCTTGAAAACTTGCGCGGCAGTTGTCACAATAAGGTCGCGGTTTCAATTTCGAACTTTGCTGCAAACGCTCCGTTTCCGTTCCTCCTTCCCTCCCTCTGTCCCGCCCCGCGCCGCGCCGGGTCTCTCATGTAGCGTGTAACGCTATTGACAGCTCCGCGGCGCGATGCGACGATGTTTTTCGGCAATGGGGAGGGCTCTGGATTCGCATCGCGGCTGCACGTTCATCGTTTGGAAGGCGCCGGCTCGCGCCCTTGGCCACACGCGGCCTGTGACGCCTTGGGCCACGCGGGGTACAGCCACCCTACACGGTTAGTGAAACACAAAGGCAATTCGTGAAGAAAGCAAATTAACAAGATCAGTAGGGACTGAAAAACATAGTATAACTAGTTTCTTTCTCATTGCTTCGCTAACGGCTACGAAATTAATATTTTAACCATCATTTGCATATCACCTGAAAATAGTACTTCAAGCAAAGCATACGCTGTACACTTCATTAAATTTTGTAAACTCGTTTAAAAACCATTATTTATTATACGAGTGAGAAAAGTGGCATTTTATTGTACGAGTAAGCATAACGAGGCCGTTTGGTCGAGTGGCGCAATTCTAGGAATAAAATAAAATCACCTTTATCAGGTGTGACATAAACACGGCTTTAGACTCCCTCACTGACATTCATTTTATTTTAATCCAAGTATACTAATGATTATGTTACATTAAGATAAGTATTAGCTGTTGCGATCTGACGAATGTACGTATTTTCACAGATTTATATGAAGACTTGAACATAGCCTCACTCTTACCACTTGCTCCAAAAATTACACATTTAGCACGTCGCGCATGCCCTTAAAGTAACAGCTTTCACTCAGACCTCCCTAAAATAATTATTTTTATATTAAGTGCGTTAATTGATTGCACGATCAAGACGGAGTTTTTGCCTAGACCGGTAGGTAGAGTAAGATTGAGTAAAAAACAATCATTTCGCCCACGAAATATAAACAATGTTTTTCTACGATCGCATAAAAATTCTTTGTTAGAAAGTCTGATTTGTCATCTCTTCCTTCAACGGATAAAAGTATCTGTTGGACGGAGCTAAACGCGGGAGCGTTGAATTCTCGCGCAAGTGATGAACTGTTAATCGAAAGGACACCATCTTGTTAACGCATATATACGAGGTATTTTAAGAGGTCGTGATGTACCGCAGTAGTCAAGGGCTGTTTTCGCGTTACGAATTTCAAAATAAATACCAGCCATAGTGACACACTGCAGGAGTTAACTATCAGCAATTCAGCAATTTGTTACGGGAAAATGGAAAGATATCTTTGAAAACATTTACAATCCTTTGAAAAAGTGGTATTTTTCTAAGGGAGTTGTGAAGATGACGGAAAAAATTGCGTTTTTTAATAAAGAATAAAAACTACCGGCCACTACTTTGTGGTTAATGCATTAAATGCTAAAAGCTATGCTAAATGTGAAGAAGAGAATTGAGTTAAAAATACACCAAGTTGGTACAATATTTAAACAACTCATCAGTGGGGTATTAGATTAAAAAATCATATAAATAGTTTTTCAGTAATCTTTGATTAAATGGTGAGATTTTTTTAAGGCACTGCAGACAAATTTAGTTTTAATTTTCAAACCTCAGCGAGGAAGGTGGCAAAGTGCCACTGTATCTAGTTTTGTACGGTACGGTGTTTAATTCCTAAATATTTGTTCTTTATTTTTTTCTCCTTTCAATAAGAGTAAGCCCATTAAAAATATAGTGTCAGGACGATTTTCAATAAAACTTGTGAATATTAGAAATTTATGAACTCCAATCTTCCACACTTATATTGCTATAGAGAAGTTTTTGAGCAAAAGAAACTATAACTTACAAAAAAATGACAATACTATGTAATATGTTACTCTTATTACGTAAAAAATACTACACGAAAAATTGTGATGCTGGAGTCTCACTGGTATCTGCTCACTACATCTGCTCACTACAATCACAGCAGAATATTGTAAAATATCGAATTGTCGCACTGTCCCAATATCATTTGAACACGTACGCAAAAATGTAACTAATGGTACATTTTATTATTAAAGGAAATCCAAGGATAATTATTTATGTACAATTCACCTAGAGATAAGAAAAAGAAACTCTTAAAATATTTCCCCATTCTTTTTGGCACAAGAAAATGTGTTCGAATGGCGACCAACAGCACCGTTGAAACAGGGAGAAGTTCTGTCGTTCATAAAAAATTGAACTGCTTCTAACGATAATCCAGGCAATCTTCCATCCGATTTATCTTCTTGAGAAAACCAGGTGTACTCTGCTGTGAACCCAGCAAACGAAGTGGCTGAATAATTTAGCAGCAGCGGCAGCGGCGGCTGACGAACGCCTCGCTGCCCACGCCTCCTCGCTCGCCATCCCCTCCACACTCGTCCCCTCGCCTGCCTAAACGCTCAACGACGCCGTTCGGCCACGTTCGCTGCGCGGGCACCGTCCCGAACTCAAGCTCTCGAGCAGGAACACTGTGTCGCTCCCTCTGCCCTCTCGCCTCACGACGCCTGCCGCCCCTCGGCCCTCTCGGCCCCTTCGGCCTCTCGCCCCTCTGGCCCCTCTCGGCCCCCTCTCGGCCCCTTGGCCCTCTCGGCCTCTCGGGCCTCTCAGCCCCTCTCGACCGCTCTCGGCCCTCCGGCTTCCTCGGCCCTCTCGAACCTCTCGGCCCCTCCCGCCACCTCCTTCGCCCCCCCCCCCCCATCTCACCCATCGTCGCCCCTCTCGCCCCTCTCGACCCTCTCGACCCTCTCGCACTCCTCGCCCATCTCGCCCCTCTCGGCTCTCTGCCCTCTCGCCAACTATCTACTCTTCACTCTAGTGTATCCAGCGGGTTTCCGGCGCTGGTCCTGGATTACCTTTCTCCGGTCTATCTTCTTTAACGTCAGTTTCAACATTCTTTCAGTCGCCTCAGGTTCTCTTGCAAACCGCCAATATCAATCTGTCAACTTGTGATGTTCCCGCTGCTGTTTCCAAGCTTCTACGTGCATCGGTGAGTGTTATACGCGGCTTTGGTTATTCTCTCGTGAAAGTACGGGGAGAAGCGGTGTCTGCTTCTGGTTAAAATGCCTGACTTCCTTCCAAACTCCGAACCACCGACTTCCCTACACTTGCAGCTTGCTATGAATTAGTACGACTCAGACGTAATGTATCTCCTCTGAAGTTCTACCATGCCATTCACTATTTCTTTTGAAATGTTTTTCAAACATTTTGCATGTCTCCAATTTCTTCATCGCACATTATATATATATATAATATATATATATATTATATATATATATATATATATATATATATTATTTTTCCCTCTTTGTTTCTCAGTTTTCCTCTCGGCGTCCTCGATCCGTCCCATCTCGAACACATCACACCGCTCCCACATTGCAGATGTCACTGCTTCCGTCCGTGCTCGCCGTTCTGCCCGCCGTCCTTTCCGGTCACCTCTCGCCTGCTGCAGTCCGATCTCGGACGCCTTGCTGACTTTCTCGCTTCCCGTTTCAACTCATTGCCGCGTCCGTTCCGTCTGCCTCGGTTCCACTTGCCCTCTTTTTTCCTTCCCGCCTCTCCCCGCTTCCAACCACACCTCGCCCCCTGCCCGCCTTTTCTTTCCGGCTGCCCGCCTCGCCTGTTCCCTTTCCTGCCCCTTTCTTTCCCGCCCCGAAGTCGTTTTGTGATCCTGCTCCGCCAACTGCCCCCCCTGCCCCCGGCCCCGCTGCCAACCGCGTGGCCGCCACGGGGCATTCGATGATATCGAGGAGCGACTGCGGCGCCACCCGCGAATCAACGTCATTCCTGATACACGCGCCCGTCAGTCGTGGAAATTACCCGTGACGCGCCAATTACCTCGCCCTAAATATAGAAATTCCCCATCGATCGACGAGTAGAGCGGGCCGCCGAATCTCGGCCGCTGCCCTAAGCCCCATGGCCCTGCCCCGCCCCCTCTCTCAGCCCCCTTATCGCCCTTTCCCTCGCTCTCAGCACCACTAAGAGCCTAATTACCAGAGGCTCACAAACCTAATGTGAGATGTTACAAGGAAGCTACGATGTAACATTTCACAACTACAGTCACGAAATTAAATCACTACATGTTCCTGATATGGGGATAAAAGCATATTATATATGTGATTGGTCTATTTAAATTTTTATATATTCCACTTACCTATTGTCCGTGGAGTACTAAGTATTTCCGGTGCAACCGTGTGTCGCTTATAGTAATATTTGGATATCCAACATACTTAAACGGAAAAGTTCGTTAATGACCTTTATATTTGCAGTTGATTAATCAGTTTTAACTACTGCATACATAATATTAACTTTATCACATACATTTTACAACTTATAAAATCAGTGCTCCTACATTTACAACTATACTCAGTTTAAAATATTTCACATATCTACAAATAATAATAATAATGGTAATAATAATAATGATAATAATAATAATAATAATAATAATAATAATAATATTAAGAAGAAGAAGAAGAAGAAGAAGAAGAAGAAAAGAAGAAGAAGAAGAAGAAAAATATTAAGAAAAACAGTAAAACATTTTAACGCCAATTAGGAAACGGAAATTGCATACGTCGTTTGGGAAAAGTAAAAAAAAGTTTATTGCTAAAAAATATTCAGCAAATAACATTACAAAAGACAAGACTATTTATATCTCGAAGCTAACAATTTAAAAATAACGAAAGATTAGCCCTGCTAGCGCTTTGAGCTCCTGCACGTAATGTCAGTGTTCCCTGAGGCTGAGCTGCGCGACGAGTGGCGAGCGCGAGTGCCTGCGGTCCTTCGCTGCAGCTGATGCGCGCCTAGACGCTGCGTTCCCCCCCCCTTCCTCATCCCCCTCCCCATCCTCCCGCAGACCCTCCTGCGACGCATCGCCGCGACAGGCGCTGCCAACGCAGGCTCACAGCTCTGTTCGGAAACACGCTCTTCATCGTCAGGGAAATGCTTTAATAACTAGTGGTGAGAACACACGGACTTTCTCGCCGTTAGTAATAGTTTTCAACAATTTTAATACTACAATTTCTCTCCGAATTAACACATTTCAGTTATTTTTTTGTAGAACTGATTACAAACCATACAATCCTTGGTGAAAATGCTCAATATTTTCAATCTATCATCTTTCATCTATCAATACAAAATTCATAATTATAACTGTTTTTCATATGGTTACATCATCTCCCAACAATCAGACGTAGGTTATGCCGAAATGTCATTGTTGCATTACAATCCAATGTTCGCTGAAGGCTAGCTATTTTTAGGTTTTGAATGATTTATAAAGGATTAACGCGTAAGTTTGTAACAAAAGGTCGAATGTAAGAAACAAATAAATATGAAATAATATACATATTCTAACTTACGAACCATCCAAGTGTCTAGAATTAATTCATAAAGCGCAGTAAATTGAGAGCGGGACTCTATGTTTGACTCCAAATTACACAAAAAATACTCAATATTTTCGAAAAATTGAACATGTATTTATTAAAAACATCTTATTGGAAGATCTGTTTTTTATAAATGCATTTCATTGAGAAAAAATGTATCTTAACAATTTTATTTGTAGGAAGACATCGAAGACGAAGCACACTATATTTGGAGCGGGCGATTGTGTTGGTCGCCAAATAACATAAAAAATATTCATTTTCAAAAAATTCAACATGAACTTCAAAGATCTGTTTTCTGATAAACGCATTTCATTAAGAAAATAAAAATTGACTGTTTTAACACAAAACGTTTGCAAAAATACTCTTGTTTTCGCAAAATTGAGCATGACATTATTATTAAGTCTGTTTTTCATGATCACAAATTATTAAGAAAAATAAATAGAGATATTGTCAGGTATCAATATTTAGTATTGGTATTTAATATCAGGTATCAATATTGACAAAATATTGATACCTGACAATATCTCTATTTATTTATCAAAATAAAAAAGGTATCTTCTTCACCAACAATCCAATTAATTAATTACTAAGAAAAAATGTTTGTCTTCATAGTTGTAATTGTAGGTTTCAATTTTCAAAAAAAGGGTTTTTACCATCATGAAACCTGTGCCATTCTCTTAAACGTCCTTCACACTAATCAATAAAAATGTTAATCAAATCACGTTGGAGCCAAATTTTGAAAATTTTGAAAATGTCCGAGGGGATTCCTGTGAAGTGCCTCAAAATTAAAATATCGGTTTTAAATTCCAATGACCGCGACATCAGTCAGATTCATTGAGGAATATCAATTTTTGAGAAACTTTGCCTGACTAATTAGCCGCTAGCCTTTGTTCACAAAAAGTAGGACAAACAGATTGAGACACGGACGGACGGACGGACGGACGGACGGACGGACGGACGGACGGACGGACGGACAGACGTTTTACCGTCGAACAATATTTCGGCATCAAGGCCCCACAAAACATGGATTCATAATACACCACGTGTTCTCTCTACCACGATAGCGTGAAAGTAATAACCATGCGCGGCACCCATAATGCACGAAATCTTTCCTATTTAAATGCATCATAAAATTATGATATATCACGTCTTTGGTGTTGTAAGCACCGATATATTAATCTAAACATGTTTGCAACATCATCTTAATACTGAACTTTTTTGGAAAATAATACATGAATAATCAAAAGTTATGCAGTTCAGCTAAAAATAATATTCTAGATTTATTGTAACGGACGTAAGCTTTTACGCAGATGCGTTCGATATCAGTTCAACACGGCACGAGTCGTCAAAAGGACAACGCCTTCGAAAAGATTCAAGAAGACCACCCGTTTCATAGAAGTGTACTGCAGATTGCATATCCTACCCGAAGGTCGGGTGCCACGTTGCCTACCGGGTTGCCTACCACGTTGCTGGGGCAGGTCTTGGGAACACTTGTCCTGACGCGTTTAACGTCTCTTGATCGTTTTGTGAATAAAACGCAACATTTCTAATATATTTAATACATGTCGATGTTTTTTGAATAGTAGGTGTGCAACTTATCGCATACAGATCACACACACTAATTATTTATCAAATATCCAACTAATGTAGTTTACTGATTTTCTCATGCATAGCGATCCATCAAGGCATCTGGCACCAGCAATGCACCTTTTTCGAGAAATGCTCTGGCATTAAATGCTGATGCACATAAATTATATGTATTTCGAGACATGACAATTAACATGGCAATTTGAGGTGTAATTAATACCAAGCCTTGGGTTGAAAATTAATATTCAATACTACATGAAACTGTATCGACATAGAATGAACATTCAAAAGAAAACCTTTATGATGAAGTGTTTGCATTTAATGTGGAGTATTGTGATGTGCGAATATTAACTTGTACGAATTCTTCATAAGATAACAGAAATCTGTTTTAAAATGACCATTTAATACTTGTCAGTAAATTTACTTAACGCTTTTTCCTAATCTTTCAACACTTTATATTGATAGTATCTCGCATCGTATACTACCATTCCAATTCGGAGGTTACTACAGCATGATCTCTCTCGTGAAAGATATCACACACAAGATAGCGAGCAGATAGATATTCCTAAAGCGTAAATTATCGGCTACAACTAAATTTACGTAGACGAATATTTTTCATCGGCTTTCAAGATTTTAAGTATTAAGAAAATGCTTACAATATTAAAACTTGATTTCTTTACAATTGTTATCAGATTGTAAATATTAAAATACTTCTTCGATTTTAATGATGAAAAAATTTTTTTTTGAAATATTCAGAATATTCAGTAAAGCATTAAAAAATAAACTGTGTGTTTTTACATAAAATATCTGAATTCTACTCAACCACTTGCTGATATATCAGAGAGACAGGCTTTATTCCCCATATAAATATCGTCACTGTAAATTTGAAGTGTTGAATGAATTATTATTCCATAACATTTATGCAAAAATATCTGAAAATAACGAAATTACATTGATCTGCACTTGTAGAAAACGAAAATGTATCGCTTAATAATCAAATGAGGAAAATGAAATTTTTAGCAAATCTAATATTACCCTCAGCGTCAGTTAACACCGCCATCAGTAGTCCCGCCGCCGCATAATCACGTATAATCGGGGCTGCAAAATGAATGGCTTGTTATTCTCTAATTAATATAGTATCAGGAATTAATCCCGGGCCGTCGGAGGTTGCAGCAGCGGCGCCGGCGCGGGCGTGGTGCACGCGTGGCGGTCGCGCGCGGGCGTGACACGGCCCACCCCCGCCCCCCGCCCCCACCACCGTTCCCGCGTGGCGCGTTAGCCCCGTGAAATCGGCTCTCCGCGGAACAAGTGAAATTACTATTTGAAATCAACGAGCGCTTTCGACACCCGATTACAGACGCTTTGCGCCGCGGCCGCGGTCGCGCTCGCAGCTACAAATAAATGGATAATGTCATTAGCGCGTTTCATTCCGGCACGCGCCTATTATGAGAGCAAGGTGCTCCGAAGAGATACACGCTCAATTGAAACAACCGCTGAACGCGTGTGAATAGTTATCTCAACTGTTCAATGAAGGGGCAGTGTGTGGTAGGCGGAGCATAAAGAAATATAGCATCAATTTTTTTTCCTTCTTCTTCTTCTTCTTCTTCTTCTTCTTCTTCTTCTTCTTCTTCTTCTTCTTCTTGACAAAGGGAATCAACAAAGAAAGCCTGCTGCTTTAGTGTGCCTTACCAATGTAATATTTAGTTTTGTACATACCAATATCGATTTAAGAAACGTTAATTACAACGGCGATTTCTAAAATAGTGCTCTTCAATGCTGAGCTCATTAAATTTCAGCAACACCTGCGATAAACGTGAAGGGAAGTAGCTAGTAGAAGTTAGGTAACTGCTATTATGAAGGTCTTTAGTCCTTGTTGCCTTTATTAATCTGATATTCTATTTTTAAAGGTCGTACTACAAGTAATTTACTAGACAATGGTTTCTTGCCATTCAGGATATTTAACGATATTCCTTTCTCACGTACCTAAAAATACATAAATAAAACTTATGAAACCATTTCTGTTCAAAATACTTGACGTTCTAGTTACTCCCGGAATGTCCGTTACGTAATTAATTGCATTTCCTTGGAAGAATTTATTTTTATACTTGTGCAACGACCCCGTCGGAATCGTGAGAATGCACAACTCAAATCTGCTCCTGTTGAATTAGCGAGAAGTCAGGTAATCCTGAAACTGTCGGGAAAAACAAACACTGTGTCTGCGCTGAATCCGAGTCATTTAGCGTGATCCTCTCTTCTCCCTTTCGCAGCATTTACGCAGGAGGCTGTTTTAAAGCAGCCATTTCTCGAGGCGGCAGCTGCCTTAGCGAAAGAAAGAAATGGCGCAAGGCGGGAATCTCCCACCCAGCAGGCGTCGCTCCCCCCAACTCGTTCTCTCCCACCCTCCTTCGCCCCTTTCCCTCCTTCTCCACACCCCATCCTCCTCCCCTCTCCAGCCCAACTGCTCTTTCCTGCCTCCCATAGATATTTCACTCCCTCTTCCAATATCGCTAATTCCGAAAGCGAGATTGTGGGAAACAAAAACCAGTTTTCTGCCGCAGAATATTATGACAGGGTCAAAGTGTGCCTTGGAGAAATGAAATGTTTCGGTGACTACTTCATGCCAAACGTTTAGTACTAATACCTTTTTGAGGGTACAAACATTTAGTTTACATATTACTTCCAAAATTGATGGGATTACATTGCAACATGTAAAACTGCTGTTTATCGACTCTATCGCTTTACATTTGTAGCTCATTTGGGAGGTTGGTTAAAATGCGTCCTCACATCTTCATTTACAATTATATCAGAACGCGTTTCCTCCGTCCTTCCCATCTCGTTTTGTAGCACTTTGTTCGTTCCCAGCGCCCGATTCGTTCCGAATGGCCCCGTTTACTCTTCTCGCCTCGCTAAGCAGGAATTGCTATCACCGTCGCCCCACAACTAGACGGCAACTTCAACTCCCTGAAAACGAAACAGAGTGAGCCATTTTACGAGAACTTAGAGCTAAGGTTAAATTACAATTGATTAACAACCCAAATAATACAATGAAGAAATAGAAAGATAAGCGAAAGAGAGAATCCAGAAGAAAATGATACTCAGACTGCTACTCAAGGACTATGCAGCAATGTTGAATTCAATCACTGTTGAGGAGAATTCTAGCGGTCAGATGCTATTATCCGCAGTTCTCAGTGGATTCTTGTATTAATACCGGAGCTCATAATAATAATAATAATAATAATAATAATAATAATAATAATAATAATAATAATAATAATTCCGGAGCAGTGTCCTAACAAAAGGGCCACGGACTGAACGAGATATTTCTTTCCTCCCCTTGAGCTGTGGTTACCGCTTACTTGCCATGCTTTACACTACCACACATGTCAGGAGACCAGGTGGGTGCTGAGAACTAGCCTCTCCTGGAGCGCTGCTCTCGCGGTGGGAGATATGTGGATGGAGAAAAATCTGTCTGCTGACGTGTAGGTCGGCACCGAATCTCACCATCAAACGGGAGGGAGAACACCACCGCTCCCTCCCTTACTAACACTTAACACCACACTTACGGTACTAATGTACTAACCACAATTACGCACGAACCAAAGCAGTTGAGCCCAGAAGTAGTATATTATCAATCAATCAATCAATTCTTTTTTACTTTTTCGCGGCGTAGGGGCACACGTGGGGATGTACTCGTACTGGACTTCGCCCTTCTGTGGCATATGTGCTTTTGCACTTGCACGAGGTACTCTAGCACATATCAGGGACGGCAGACACCGAAAAATACCTGGAGGGTGAAACCTATTGTGTAGGTTGGCCTGCACCTCTCGACTAGAGCGCGTTCTACAGTTACAGGGCTAATGACCAAATAGCTTGACGCCTCTGGAAATGATAAACTAACAGTCTACTTAAGCAATAATTCGTTTACAAATAGGATCATTCTCGCTTGCGAGTGAAACGTGTTAGGCCAGCAGTGGAATTGCATCTTAATGTAATAGCTCTTCTGCCACAGAGTGTACCGCCTTCGCCCTCCCTCGTCGTTGCCCCCTCCGCTTCTTGGGGCGGGGGCGGTAGTGAGGCGGTCGGGTGGCTTTGGGACAAGAGACGCCGCGCCCGAGGCACGTCTCGGCCCCCACCCCAGCCCCGTTCCCCATCTTCCCCCGCGGCGCGCGGCGCCAGCTGGCGACCGGCACACGCCGCGCCCGCGAAACGGAGCAGCAATATGGACACCGGAGGAACAATCGATACGCACTCAGGCGTCGCGCTGTACCCGCCCACCCACGCCTCCATGCCTCCGGTCCCTGGCCCCGCTGCACTCACTTCTCGCGCCGCTTCTCCCCCCTATAACGCAGCACTGACTTCCGCCCGGCCCGGTTCCACCGGCTCGGTCGCCGCACGGCCCGTCCGCCGGCTCATCGCGCGCACGGCCGACGCGCCGGCCTCGCACGGCCCGGCCCGCAGGGCGCAGGCCCCGCAGTGCCGCCCCAGGCCCCGGCCCGACCTGTCGGCCCTAGCCGTACTCGGCCAGGCACGCGCTCAGCCCGGCCCCAGCCAGCGATGCGCCCGTCGGCCGCCGGGTCGCCGCCGTCGGCCGCGCGGCCGCCGGCCCGTCGCCCGGCTGCCCGCTCGGCCTCGGCTCGGCCCCGGTGCGCTCCCGCGGCGGGCCCGCTGCCGTGGCCCGCTCCTGGCTCGGCCACACGCCGGCCGGCCCGGCCGCGCTCGGCCGGCCGCGCTCGCCCCGCGGCTCGGCGGCCGCCCGGCTCGGCCCGGCTCGGCCCCGAGCTCGTGCCCCGGTCGGCCCAGCCCCGCTCGCGCGGCCAGCCTCACCCGAACCGGAGCGCCCGGGCACCTCCCTTTCCCTCCCCGCCCCGCTCCCCGCTCCTCCTCGCCCGCCAGGCTTCTCCTCCTCGTGTCGCCTTGGGCGTGGGCGCGTCGCCGCGGGCCACGGAGGGAAGTGGCCGCCGGGGCACCGCCACGACCCTCCGCGCCCCGCATCCTCTGGCAGACGCCTTCGCCCTTCCAGCCCCATTTCCATGCGAATGGGCGCCGCGCTCCCGCGCTGCAAGTGGCCACAGCTTATTGGACACCTTCACATCTGCATTCCTTCTATTGCTTTTCCCCTTTTTCAGAGTATTTGGTATGCGCAACTCACGTAAAAAAGTCATACGTGTTGCAGAATAATTAACGTGGAAGCTGAGTTGTAATTGCTGGAAAGCATACGTCACAACGCAATTAAAATACATCATTTTTCTAGCAAATTCACAGGTTAGTTGCTGTGAGGAGTACACTCAGTGGCCAGCAACGTGTCGTGTTAATTTACCCAATTTCTTATATGTACTATGATATGAAGTACAGTAGTACGTGTGTTACCTACTTTACCTTACTTACCTAACGTTTTAATAGTCTTGAAAAGTTAAAAATCTACTGTCTAGTGAAAGCTATACGCTTCCACATACTGAAACGGGGTCGCACCTGTGGTGGCCCGCACCGCCCGGAAGGGAGCTTACAGCCACGCTCCCCTCCTCGTCGAACACAAATGGTCTCTGTCTCCGCCACCGCCCACGCTCAATCTCAAGGAGGCCGCGTTCAAAGCCAAGGCCCTCTGAATACTACTTACGGAAACTAAACAGCGGGTTTCTGAAACGAACGGTACTTTTTTCATCCCAAGTAGACTCTATAATCATTAATGACACACAAAGATATTATTCAAATTCATAAATTCGTTTGGGTTTTCTTTCCGAAGTAGTATTCACAAGCGATTTAATCACATTTGAAATTTTATTAATATACACGATCTTTGGTCATCCAGCTTAGCCATAGATTTGTTTTAACTATGAGTACCATTACGATATGGTACTCATAGTTATTTGTATTTCAATAATCACAATGATTCAATGTTTTAATACCCTTTAGACGTTAAAAATCTACTGTCTCTGATTCAAATTCACCCTACCATAGCAGAACTATCATTACAAACAGAAAACCCACTAGTGTTTTTAAAATTTCTTTATATAACGTTGAAAACTTATCTAACAAAGTTATTCTAAGTGTTGTTCGTCACTGCATATTGAATTCACGAAGTGTAAAATCGATTGAGAAAATAAATACTTTCTTTCACAAATAATCCTTAAGTTTCTGATCGTAAAATCTCCACTTACAGTACATTGTGGCTACGTTTAAATAATTTAAAATGTTTACTTGTGTGTATGAGAGAACACGTCTAATTTACAAAATTATAATAGAAAATACTTATTTGATAAAATGCGGGCTCAGAGTGGTATATTTAATATCACAGTTTTGCGACATTGTTATTTTTATATTGTAAATGAAATATTTTTTCCTTTTGCTGTGACTAAAAGCTTGAGGCGAAAATCACTTAGATTATCATAAGTTCGAAAACTCTGTTGTAAAAACTACAACTTATTAAAAGGGTTTTCATTTCACATTTGTACTCCCTACAAAATTACATAGCACTTTGCATATTACTTTAGGTATCTCCGAACATTTAAAATGCTTTCCTATAATATATTCTCAAGAATGAATAGAACGTCCTACTGGTGAGGCCGACAAGAAGATTATAACATTCCGAAAGTAGTACCTCAAATTACTTCCATGGTCATATAATACTTGACGAGTCCAAGAATTTAAAAATATTTATTGCTCTTTGCGCTCATTACAGCATTCTCTTTTTTGACAAAAGCCAAAACCTCAGTAAATTCCTTTTCCTCTCCCTCGTGTGAGGAAAGAACGATCAAGAGCTCTGAAGTCTCTTGAGAGATGACGTCATTTTGTTTTACCACGATCAAGGATCATAAATTAGAGTATGCATCAAAGCAATCTCCATAAAACCTGCTCCTTTACGCAGGCACCTAGTCAATGAAGGCTGCCCCCACTCCATTCGACCGCCTTCCTACGCCGTCACTGTGGGCACCCACCCGCCCCAGCCTGTTTTGTGTCCAGTACAAGAGTTGTATCACGTAATCATGAACCGTGAGGTTGGTGGTGGTGGTTGAATGTTCTACATATAGTTTGGTTAAATTTATTTAGTGTGGAGGTGATGTGTTGTGTCTGCCTAAGTGTGATGATTCGGAAAATTACTGAATGCAATCGTCTATTTTAACTTCCATGCCAAAATCTTGATCAATTTTTATTTCTAGTGTTGCGTTTGTTTATTTCTGATATTTTTCTGGGGAAACTGCTGCTCATCTATTACAATTTATCGTTCAGAAAACTTTGCGAGCGTTTCTGATATGAAATTCATACGCAGAAGATTGGAGTTCTCCCATTCATAAGCTCATCAGTGATTCCAATTTCGTACGCGTAATTAACCAACACCGTAGCAGTGCGCTGAACGGTTCTGTCTCTTCTTCGACAACCATTAAAGCATGCCAACTAATGAATAATCATTTAAACATTCAGAAACCGGAAAGATTAGGATAGCATAAAGGTACACTTTCTACAGCCAATAACAAAGATTACGAAAATCTCAGTATTACAATGAGAGAATACTACCAGTATATCAAAGCAATGGAGGAGATGTCGTCAGGGTAGATGGAACATACGATATGATGACAGACTACTTGCTATGCGCCTGCAAACGATACTCAGCTAACGACACTCACAGAGAAAATACTATCAGAGATTCTGAAGCAAAAAATTTGTGAACTGCTGATATTAAGAAGGTCTATATTTCACTGCGTTTGATTCATGTATTTATTTTTTTTGTATTTTTGTTTTTTTTTTTTTGTTCGAATTGATTTGGTAATTCTTGTCGTTTGAATTTGAGTAAGTCACATTCTTTGATAATACTTTCGCTATTTATATGTTTTACTATAGATGTACATTATTTAAAAAAACTGTCAATCATGCAAACCCAAAAAACTTTAGTCAAACCTCATTGCATTTGTTCTAAAACACACTTCCATGTAATGTCAACACGCATCATTGTCCCGCCCGTGAAGACACCACTCCCTCCCGAACGCCGATGGCCACGACGAGCCAGCGTTGTGTGTGTGTGTGTGTGTAATGCGTGGGAGGCCGCTGGGAGCGGCCGGCGAGTGGCTGCGGGCCCGTGTCGGCCAAGCGCCAGGGCGGGGCCGGGGCCGGTGGCGAGGGACGCAGCTGTTGTTGACACGCCGGCCGCCTCAAAGGCCAAGCCTGGGGACGGGCGAAGGGACGGGAAGCGCTCGCGCCCCGCCGGGGGCAACGGAGAGGTTGCGCAGCCGGTTGCCGGGTTTGCGGATGGCGACCGCGGAGGGCGTGCCGGCGGGTGTGTACGCGGAGACCGGCTGCCGGGTGTGAGGACGCGAGCGGTTGGAACGGAGGATGGACGGCGAGCGACGGCGGGTCGACAGCCAGGCGACGATCTGCGAGCGAGGAGCGGCGCGGGGCGGCGTTTGCGCTGGCCGCGGAGTCGGGGGCGTGTGGAGGCGGCGGGGGGGGGGTCCCCGCGCCGCAGCCGGCCGCAGGAGGGGCGCAGTAGCACGGGGAGGGCGCGGTGGGCGGGCGGCGGCGGTGTTGGCGTGTAGCGGCGGCCGCGGGCGTGTGGGGCGGTGTGGCTACGGGGCTGTGGCGCGGACCGAAGTGACGAGGCGACGCTGGCG
>BOPP01000205.1:635149-645614 GCA_017312745.1 Gryllus bimaculatus
GGTGTCTTCACGGCGGGACAATGATCGTGTTGACAATTACATGGAAGTGTGTTTAGAACAAATGCATGAGGTTGAACCTAAATGTTTTTGGGTTGGCATGATTGACTAGTTTTTTAAATAATGTACATCTTATAGTAAAACATATATAATAGCGAACAGTATTATCAAAAGAATGTGACTACTCAAATCTAAACGTACAAGAATTACCAAATCAATTCGAACTAAATACATGAACAACGCAGTGAAACTATAGTCTTATATAATATACAGTTCACAAATATTTTTGCTTTAGAAATCTCTGATAGTATTTCTCTTGTGAGTGTCGTTAGCTGAGTATCGTTGCAGGCGCATAGCAGTAGTCTGTCATCATACGTATGTTCCATCTACCCTGACACATCTCCTCCATTGCTTTGATATACTGGTAGTACTTCTCTCATTGTAATCACTGAGATTTTCAGTAAATCTTTGTTATTGGCTGTAGAAAGTGTACCTTTATGCTCATCCTAATCTTCCGGTTTCTGAATGATTTAAATGTATTATTCATAGTTGCATGCTTTATGGTTGTCGAAGAAGAGACAGAAATTGGAATCACTGATGAGCTTATGAATTGGAGAACCATCCAATATTCCTGCGTATGAATTTCATTCAAAAACCTCGCAAAGTTTTATTGAACGATAAATTGTAATAGATGAGCAGCAGTTCCTCCAGAAAAAATATCAAAATAAACCAAACCAACACTAGAAATAAAAATATAGATCAAGATTTTGCAATGGAAGTTAAAATAGACGATTGCATTCAGTAATTCGAATACACATGTAGCAGAAGCAAAATATATAAATAAATTTAACCAAACTAATGCTAGAAATTAAAAAATAGGTTCAGATTACGTGATACAACTCATTGTAAAACTGGACAAAAAACAAAACACATCGCTTTTTAAAGAAATCCCAATACTTGAAAAAGTAGATAATTTGAAAGAAAAAACAGGAAACATAAGTTCGATTCTGCATCACTAAAACATTACATTTTTGTTACAATAACGCCACCAATTTGAAATTCATTTTTTATCTACAAAGTAGTTGAACATGCATGTATCTTTCGTGTTTCGTTCAGATCTTTGAGGTAGAAATACTCTGGACTTTAAAACACGTAAATTAAAGCATTTACCTTTATTAAACAGACGTTAAATGGACAGTTGTCAAATAAAATACATGGGCATAAGCAGATGCAAATATTTCACTCCACTCTCCAATTATTTTGATGAACCGGAAATAAAAAGCTCTCCCACGTATCTCTATTTCAGAATGAACTTTTATAAAAATATAGGAAAAGAATGCAAATATTCAGTGCATTTCCCATCGGGTTAGTTATTTTTTATGGAAATAATGGGAAATTCATGTCACAAGTGCCATCACATGCTTCAATATTTGAATCTTTGTCCAACACTTATTCGGAGAACGCAGATGATATTCCCAGAATCAATGCAATTAGTAATTCTCGGTATTACTAATATCCGCCCTATTCCAATTCACGTGAAATGCAGCTACGTAACCCAATATTTGGACAATAAATTTGATTTCATGGCGATTGACTCTATACAAATGTCACCAGATTTTCTTTTAAATTTTCAGAATGTTGAGTACATTCAGTCGGATTTTTAAATGGTATATTATTATTTTAATAATACACCAGTCGGTGTCAAAACCTTGAGCCGCCAAGTGAACTGAAACGGTTTCTAATTCACGAAATTATAACAATAAACAAATATTAATGATAACACAAAAATATTAAAAATACTATATATATAGTTAATTTATTATAAATAAGCAATCTCCCTATGCTTTTGAAGTAATTTGCCGTTTTGAATTAACTTTTTTAATCCAACTTTTTTAAGGTGGGAATCCGTAAAGCCGCTCTGTACGGAAAACGAAATGCATATCATCGATTTTGGGAATTAGATACGTAAGTTCCCCTCTTTCTCGCAATTAAATAAACCATCAAATTTTAAAAATTAATCATTGCCCCCTCAAGTGCAGGTGCAACTTTGTTTATTCAATACCAAAAATTACCGAGCCTTATTATCGCTTCTTCTGGCTAATACACAACACATTTCATGAAAAAAAAAAATTGACACATACTACCTTTGAAACAATTAATAAACACATTCATTCAAAAACAGTACACAGAAAACTCATTCACATAAGCGTGCATTTCGTTTCCCCATTTACGAACGTTTACTTCTAAACTGTAAGATTCGACCCACTGCAAAACATCCTTGGCTTTCTCACATTATCAAGGCGAAATAGAAAATTAAATGTTTTCACTTCCCTTGTCATTGATCGCCGCCAACTCCACTAGAAAAATTAGCAAACACTACGGCGACTTCCAAAACTACCTTTTTTTATTTTGAAGCGCATGTCATGTTCTTACTGGTACGTTTGCTTATCATCCAACGTAACATATTAAAAAAAATCATTGCTTCTCTCTGCGATCCGTCACGTACTAGAACACCTGTCTGACTTCACGTTTCTTGTGTCTTTCTAAACTTCTGCAAACAATTCCCGTCTCTCTCGTTCGTCATTTACTTCCTAATGTAATGTAATAGCGTTTCTTGCTCCTTTCCATAGTTAAATTAAATATTTTCCTGTTGTTGTTTTTTTGTTTTACATTTTCCTGTCTTTTTATGTCGGTTTAGTTTCTTTTACATCTTTTACTTACTTCAGTGTTTGTAGTTGCAGTGGTAGTAATTGACTTATTATGATATTTTGAGTTTCGTTTAAAAACCTTATGTTCACATAAAAATGATCGTCACCTTAAGATATTTTTAAATTTATTTACTCTGGTCTGTTTGATGTTTTCACATTTTCTCAGCTCCGGCGTAATAAACAATAAACACTGCTCTCGTATATTCCATCATTTGTAATTGTTTGTAATTCACTTGTAATTTGTAATTTGTGTTTGTAAATATGTCGCCTTTTGGGTCTATTAAAACACATTAAATTATTGTTTTTGTCTAGTCCTCTGGATCGTCACAGAATGGTGGGTGTGATGTTGATTAAGACAATAACTATAGCAGAAATATATTCTAATGTTGTACAAAATTAATGTGGGTACGCTTTTTGGGCCGTCAGCCCTTCGGTGTAAATTACCCACGATAAAACATTAAATTGCTAGTTTATGCAATGCCTCCTGAAACTGATCCCTCCTTCAGGGTCGAAAGCTCCTCATCAGAAGATGTCGATCATCAACTTAAGTTACTGCAGTGCCTCTGACCTGAGTCCACTCTGACTCTGACTCTGACTTCGAGTCCCGACGGTGGCAGGATTTTCGACACTAGTCAGAGAGCTGGGTCAAGTTCTGTTGCTGTCTGGAAGACAATTCTAGCGGCCGCCTGCTCTGATCAGTAGTTTTCCTTGGTTTCTTCGATCAATACCCAACGAAAGCTGAAGCAGTACCCTACCAAATGAGACATTGAGGATCTTTCCTTTCCATTCTTTGTCCTATCCTCAGCCCTTACACACACACACACAGACAAACACACTTACATGCACTACACTACCACACATTCCAGTTGGGAACGTCAAGCTTCTCCCGACTAGGGTCGTGCCCCGTTAGGGAAATACCTTGTAGCGAGAAACCCCTCTATCCGTATCAGCTAATGTCTGTAATTCTTTTAATAAGTGCCGCAACAATTGCCCACTACCCACACATATCAATACGTGGGGTGTTAAGTGTTTCACTCATTGACGGGCCGGCCTGCCAGGTGCGAACCGGGAGAGGCCGGGCCGTGAGCCGCTGCGCTGGCCCCAACAGAGCCGCATTAGTCGCCCCCCCCCCCATCGATTGCGCCGTTTCATTAGCGGCCGCGCGCCGTGTCGCCTGTCGCGCGCGCTGGGCCGCTGCCGGCTCCTGGCCGACCCTCGACCTCCGGAGCGCGGGCGCCGCTGGCCACGGGGATGGCGGAGGTGCCGTGGTGTCGGCGTGAGAAGGGCAGAGGCGGCCGGAAGAGCAGTGAGAACGGAGGGGCGATGGCAGCGGCCGGGAGCGAAGATGTAGGCCAAGTGGAGTGTCAGGAGAGACAAAGAGGAAGAACGTAAAAAGCGCGGGGTCTCTCTCCGTTCTGCTATCTTTCTCGTGGTTACTTTTCGAAAACACAATTGTTATCGTTAAGATAGTAAAAGAGCTAGTTTGGTCGCAGATTTCAAATGTAGTTACAATGATTACTTATCAATCTTTCCATTAAGGCGACGATATTGTACTTAAAATTGGGACAAACTTCGGCTAGCCGGGCCGTCAGGTTGCAGCGAGGGTGGGAGAGAGAAAATGGAGTGGAGGGGAGCGCGGCGGGAAAGGAGATGAGGCGGAATGGGCGGCGGAGCTTTCTGGGCTACGTAGCCGCAGCGCGAGGCAGGGCCAAGGAGCTAGGGCGGAGAGCGCCGGGCAGGGGCGTGAAGCAGTGGTGGGAAGTAAAGCGAGAGCGGGAGAGAGGGCGAGAGCGGGGAGAGAGGGTGAGAACGGGGAGAGGAGAGCGAAGGCGATGGCGAGGGCGGGGCGAGGGGCGAGGCCTGGAGCGTGAGGCGGGAGCAGGGCGGCGACTAGGGTGGCGAGCGAGGGCGAGGCGCGAGGCTGAGGGCAGAGGGCGAGGGCGAGGGCTGAGGCGAGGGCGAGGGCGAGAGTGAGGCGAGGGCGAGGGCGAGGGCAATGGCGATGGTGAGAGTGAGTGTGGAGGCAGAGCAGGGCGCAGGGCCAAGGGGGCGGCCAGAGGCGTCGTCGGCGGCGGCAGGACGGAGCGCGGTCTTGGGCGCCCCGAGCAGATTGCGCGGTGTAAAAGCGCTTGGGGGCCGGGAGGAGAGCCACGCGGGGGAGGGGAGCGGCGGCGCGGGTGATCTGCGGGCGGCCTGAGCGCCCGTGCTCGCGCCCGTCTATGTCATCGCCGCCCGCCAATCCACGGTGGCTTCTGAGCACCTTTGCTGCGTTGCTCAGTATTCCACTGCAAGTAGACGTGTGTTACTTTCTTCCTTACTTCCCTAAATACGAGATATACATTAGAGCTGATACGATATTTTATTCATAAGGGCTATGCTCCACTGCAATATAATTGAAACATTCTAGGTCTGTGCATTGTTAGTATATCATGTAGAATAATAAAATTCCTGAAATTTACTTAACTACAGAAACTTAATGAGAACAATAATGTGACCTATTGTTCTGATTAACATTATAAATATTTTTTATAATCAGAATCGTAAATACTAAAATATTTACATAATAATTTAGTACGTGCAACGTAATGACTCTAAACAGATAGGAGGAAATTGCGGTGTGTTTTCAAGGACTTTTTCGGCGATATTACTGTGTGACTTAAATGAAATGTAATGCTTTAGAAATAAATTTAAGGTGTTGTAAATTATTTTACTTTAAAAAACAATGTACGTCATATTACAAGACAATAAAATATTCAAACATCAATAAATGTGGACAAATTAACTTTTGTATTTCTCGTTCTTGTGTTCCTCTCGTTTCGATGTTCTTTTTCAATTCTGTTGTTTTTTTATTGGTGTGGTATGTTTTATTAATTTGTTTTGCATATTCTTTTTACATAACGTTGTTTCTCTTTTTTCTTTTCAATTGTGCATTTAAATATTTCTGTGTTTATCGCCTCTTGTCACTGTTATCTGTGAATTTTTTGGTATCTCCTGTAATTGAGAATTTCCCAGTTGTGGGTAGATAAATTAAATTGATACGCTCTACGTAGGACAATGTGAGTTAAAGGAACACACAAGGCAGTATGTATTCGCCGCAATAAATATATTTGATTCGTTGCAAATGAATAATAGCATCTTAAAATGAAAACACGATTGAAATCAATAATATTTCCACAGATTATTGGAGTTAAGAAACAAATATCCTACAGAAACATAATATTTCGTTTCTAACGTAGAAAGTTTATTTTATTTTCTTGTAGAAGACACAGCTATTTACTACTTTACCGGAGGGACGAAAGAAAAGAATCTGATGATGTACATTAAATTGGAGAATTTATATAAAATAAAATATGTCTTCTCTGAATAAAATTTGGAATGGCAAAATCTATGTTGACATAGACATTTCATTTCCAGCGACTGTATTAAAACAGTTTCCCGTAGAAACCAAAGGTTGATAAAAATTTTAATGAAACGGAAGCAGTATTACCAGTTTGGGATGTCAGTGAAGATGAGACAGAAGTAGGGTGTTGCACTCCATCCCTACAGGCGCGCTCACGAGATCCAAATGAGAAAATGAGGGGAAGGGAGGAAATGTTATCTTCAGCTCTACGCAGAGGAATTTAGTCGTTTCTTCGGCAGAATTATACAATTATCGTTCTCAATGTTCTCGTGGTAGTGAGTCGATTCCTCCATTTGTTCAAAGGTAAGAAACAAAATACGCACCTCACTGGCCGATGCAAAAGGTTTTTATTTCAGAACTAATAATTATTGATGTCAAATTCTGGTGACGTCGTTACTTTCACTAATGTTATATTAACATTGCATAAGAACGCGGGATTGTGAGGCTCAAGGAAACGTACACAGATTGTATTTCTTCCCTACGTGTTATATTCAATTTTTGTCTGTTTTGAAGTAAAATAGATAAATAAAAACACGTAGATTGCATTTTCTCAAACATCTATGACGTGTCATTAATGTCTTCACTTTTTTACACTCATTATTTCAAAACTAATAATTATAATTAGCATTTCTAGATGGATTTACAGGAATTAAAAAAAGTTAACGTTTCGCAAAGCTTCTAAAGCATATAAAAATTAATTTCTGGAACTGTGTAGTAATTCAAATCAAATCATCTTTATATCATCTCTATAATCATCTTTATAACAGTGTTTACAGTATTTCCCTTCTTTTTAGTATTTAATATAGTGATCAAGCAGGTGGATCATTTAAGGTGTTAGGTTCTTGTTTTTTAATACGTTAAGGTAGAGCACGTAAAATGTTACATGTTTTGCACTTCCCGCCGCTTTCTTCATTTCTACGAACTTTTGGCAGTGTCTGCATATCAACACAACACACCGTTCATTACAGGGATGTTTAATTCATTCCATTTCCCATTTGCAAACCTGAATATTTTCGCAACAAAAATGTGCGCACACTACATCTCAATTTACTTCGTTAGTGAACATTTGAGATCCTTTCCTCACGCAACCCAACTTTTAAGTTAATCAAGTTAAAATTAAGACTAGAATTTGTAATAAGTCGATAGGCTCTGGCCTCGTGTCTCCATTGATGCCGTTGAATGGGTGTTAAATCGCAAGTAATTACTGTTAGGATGTCATGTTGCCCAAGTTGGCCCCGCCGCCCCGCCCCGCCAAAAGGCGAGCGCTTTTCAGGCGACCCCCCCCCGCCACTAAGGCCCGCTTTTTCGACGGACGCGAGTCTTCATCAATTAATTAGCGAAGCGCCGGAGGAGCCGCGAAACTTGCTGCAGCACTCCGGCGACGAGCGGAAATACTAAGCAGCAGAAGAGAGGGCGAGCGTGGGCAGCGGGCGAGCGCGGCGAGCGCGGCGGGGCGAGCGATCGGCGCCGACGAGCGGGGCGACGCGAGCGCCGAAACGCGCGGCGAGCGGGCAAAATCTAGTCTTAACATAGAACATATCATTTCCAAGCGCACTGCATTCAAACAGTTGCCCTTAGAAACCAAAGCGGGCCAGGAGGGCGGGGAAGGGGCGGGAGGGCGGACGGGGGGCGAGGGGGGGCGAGCGGGGGAAGCGCAGGGGCGGCGCAAGGGGGCGGGCAGGCGGCGGCGGCGGGGGCGGGCGAGGACTGCGAATGGGGCGAGCGCAGGCGCAGCGAGGGCGAGCGAGGCCGGCGGGCGAGGGGGCGGGCGGGCATGCAAAGGCGGCGGCCGAAGAGGGCGAAGCGGCGCGGCGAGAGGGCGCGCCAGAGGAGCAGCGCGGGCGGGCCGAGACGATGCGGCGCGAGCACAGCAGCGGACGAGGGGCTGCGAGCGGGCGACGAGAAGTCGAGAGCGCGGCGCGAAGCGCGGCGGCGAGAGGCGGAGCAGAGGCTGCGCGAGCGTGCAGAGCCGCGGAGCGAGGGGCGGGCGGGCGGGCTGCCTCTGTCGCGGGTGGCGGCACTAATCGCAACTCAACCATGGCAGCCTCCGCGCGCGCCGCATTCCACCGCGAGGCTCTCAACTCGCTCTTTCGCCAGGAGCAGCTCTCCGCGTTTTAAAAACTTCCCAAACGAGACCAGCATCATTTTTATTTCATACAAAGTTAACCCGTAGATGTGTAGTCACATGTGTTGCACAAGGGTCTGCAGAGTTTTTAATTAATTTTAGATATAAGTGTTGATTCTAATGCGCTCTTCCTCTTAGTGGCTTTCAACAACGTGTCATCTCTCTTCCCACAAAATTATATTCGATATCTCAGTTTCAGAACTTAAAAATCATGCGCGTGGGTCGTTCCTTGAATCCCCAGCTCTCTGATAATATAGGGTTATATAGTTGAATATATTTTATGTAATATAATTAAATAATGAATATATTTTATGTAAATGTCAGTGAAGATCTTGAAATTGGTTAACTATGAGATTACTTTCACATTAACATGTTGTACACACTGTGCTATAAGTACAAGGGTCATTTCCAAAGTAATAGCAACCATTTCATATATTCCGTATAACCAAATATGTGGCTATTTCACTACATGTATTTGAAAACATGTGTACACAGTAGCGATCACCAGATGACATCTGAGTGCATTTTTGTCTAATACGCAACACGTGCAAACGTTAGCATTCTAGAGACTGAATTGCGAGATCGATGCAAATGAAGTTAAACAGCGATCATATGGAAAACGTACATTTCTGCGAGACAGAAATGCTCGTGTCATGCCGAGCTAGAAGAAGCATTGGTGATGCGGCTCTGCCCTATCGAACCCTATGTTGTACGTTGGGCGGAGGCCATCAAACTTGGACGCGTAGCAACTGTTGATCTGCCACGCAGGGGAGTCACATAGATCGATCTCTGTTTAGCAGATGAAGGCGTTGAACAGTACGGTGGTATGCACAGACAGTATCCCGCATTTCACGGAAGACTTGACGATGCGCAAGGTTTATGCACAGTAGGTGCCACATGCTTTAACTGAAGAACAAAAATGAACTCGATACGATAAAAGCCGTCTTAATTAAGCGATCCCAACAGGAATGAAATGAGATGTTGAATCGTATTAAATCCATTCATGAAACGTGTGAACGAGCATTTGAAACAGAACTAAAGAAGCAATTAAATGAATGGCGGTGGCGTGGTTCACCACGAAAACACAAGTTTCGACAGACTCCATCACGCCCGAAGGTCATGCTCATTTTATGGAGCACGCTCGAAGGTCATGCTACATGGTATTCTCGTGTGTCGTCCTGATCGTGGGGGCCAAAATGTCACTGTCGCCTACTACAGCGCATTCCTGATGAACACTCCGCGTCGTACACTGCGGATGAAACGTCCAGGGTTTTCAAGAATGCAATGTTCCTCCATGATAATGGAGACATTGCAGGCTGTGTCAAGAACTTTGTGCGGCTGTACTCTCAGCCCGTGCGACGTTTTTCTCATTCCGAAAATGAAGACGCCGTTGCGTTCAGGGAGGACTTCCTAACGACGAGATGTGGCGTGGTGGCATAGACGCATCAAACAGCTGATGGTATTCAGCGCCTTCCTCATCGATGGCAAACATGTGTGGATGACTTGGAAAACTATTTGGAAAGTTGTTTGCTCGTAAGAGTACGAGTACTACGCGTACTGTTTTGTTTGTGAATATGTAATACGAATAAAACAATGATCACTACTTACCCATCTTTCAATCCCCCTTATCCATAGGGTCTTCGCGAATTCCCAATTTAATACCAGCGTTACTATTATTAATCCAGCGTCTTTCAATCGTATATCACGATTTTTGTTTCCTGCAGCTGTAATGGCTGATAAAAAAATAGTTGCCATGCCTTTTGAAATGATCGTATCTCGTATATATTTAATATGTAGTTACACAACAACTTATAGCAGTTATTTCAAAATCTAAAAGAATACAAACACAAGTTATGTCAACACGAATGGACAATATCCGTCATTCCGACGATGGTGTAATTTGTTAATAGTATGCACCCTCAGGACAGCTTTCGCCCTTGCAACCGCCAACGCAGAATATTTGCTCTGCATTTAATCTGCGAAATGCTTTCCGGAAATCTCGCGCTAATCCACTTCACAGGGATTTGCCTTCGCCCCGGGGCCGGCCGTCCGCGCGGAGGGCGAGGGTGCCAGTTCCCGTGTTTCGACCAATAAACGAAGAGCCACGAGTCCGTCGAGGCGGAGTTTTACATCAATTAACGACAAAGTCTGCGGCCGTCGGCGAAATAATTAACCGGCCAACTGCGCGCGAGCAAATCCCGGGCAACGCGACGCCTCGGCGGTCGCCGCCCCCGC
>BOPP01000205.1:649575-670036 GCA_017312745.1 Gryllus bimaculatus
CGAAAAAGGAGGAAAAGAAAGGGAATTCCATTTTTTTTTTGGGGGTGGAAAGTAAAAAGAATGGTAATGGAAAATAAGCTTATCAATTTTTATTAGTGTTTTGTCATGCCCGCACTACCGATGCTGGTGCGGTTTTCCTACCCGAGTGTGGGTATGCGTATGCGCATGCGCATCGCGGTATGCGTGTAATGTGGGTGTATGTTGGAGTTGTGTGTGCGTGTGTGCGTATGTGTGGCGGGTGCGTGCGCGCGCGGGCGATGGCGAACATCGGCGAATGCGCGCTCTCTGCGGCCGCGCTAAACGGCTCCCATCGCGGCGTCCCGCGTGACGGCGCAGCTTGGCATGCGGCCGCTGTGGCATTCAATCGATCGCGCCGTGCTATCCGGTCGCCGATAATCTTAGCGTCGACCGCCACGCAAACAAGTCATCGCGCGGGCGCGGAAGGGCGGGGCGGGCAGGCGGAATGAGGCTGGACGGAAAAGTGGAGGGCCGTGTGTGGACAGGTGAGGGGGTCAAACGGGCGCGTAGAGAGGGGGCTGGAGGGTTGTGACAGATCTGATAGGTGCGTGGCGGACAGGAGGAGTTGGGACGGGGGAACGGCAATGGGGCCTGGATGGGGAATGGTGAGAGGCAGAGGGACGAGTTGGAACTGCCTGGTTGGAGAGGTTAGGGTCGCGGGGGTGGGAGGTGGGGTCCGAGGGTTGGGGAGTGGGAGGGGGCATTGTGAGGATGAGAGAGGAAGTTGTGGAGAGTTGAGAAGGACAGCTGATTGGGAGCGGCAGGGAGGGGGAGGTGTGGGAGGTGGGCCGGGAGGGCGCTGGGGTTGGGTGGGAAGAGACGGAGCGGCCAGGGGAGGGTCAAGGGGCGTGGAAGGCAGAGGGGGCTGAAGGGTTGTGACAGAGGTTTGAAAGATGACGTGCAAGGGAAGTGGGGGGCGGAGAGAGGAGCAGGATAGCGTAGGTGGCGAGGGCGAAGTTCAACGCAGAGGCTCATGACGAAGTCATTTCGCATGCACAGCCGCGCAGCTGACGAGATGAGGGGAATGCGCCGACACTGGACTCAGCTCAAGGCACATCAGAGACCATCAGTGAATGCAACAACTAGAAATTGTAAAACATCTGCAGAAGTGTTTAAAATATTTTGTGTACTATGGTTATTCTGGCTGAATTTAGTCTCAGTACAGCTATTGTTTTATCAAATGCTTCATATATCTTGATTTGTGCTTTATATCCGCACTAAATTAATACGTTATCTGTATAGGTACGTTGAAATGGAATCCTTTTCTTCAAGCACATCCCTCCCTTTGTTAACACTAGCGCCTAAAAGTAATCTTAGAATTTTTGTCAAAATTAGGTCTTTCCTGGCCGCTATCTTGCTTGAAAGCCTTGACGGTATTCTAACACAAGCCGCAAGGAAATTTCAAAATTTTCATTAACATTACAGTTTTTTTATGAACGGAGTGAAATTTCCTATTAAGATGGTAAAGTGGACCATTTTTATGGTTGACATTTTTTCGAATATTTTCAGGAATATTAACGAATTATGGAACCAGCCGTTAAAATGTATTAAGACACATTTTTCTTCAAATTAACATTTTTCCCACTACTCATTCTTTATAATAAGTGCATATTTTTTTCAAGAATTAGAAGTATTCAAGTAATTTGAATGAAATATCGAAAAATGTTAAAATCAGATTTTCTCATTACCTAACAAAAACATACCAACATTTATGATATTACAAAAATTAAACGCTTTTTTGATATTTAGAATATTTCCACCGCTTAATTTTTACATCAGGGGTATTTTTAATTTAGTTATTCCATTTGCTTCTGTACATCAACAATATGTTCTCAAACATCTGTCGTAAAATCGGTAAGTTAATTTTTCCTGTAATCTTCACACGGGTCGGTATTAAAGTGTTTATGACGTTTCAAAGATGTTAACGTGTTCGGTAGACAAATGTATGAATATCTGAACACGAACATCGACGACGTATATTGGGTGTGTCCACATAACTCCGTCTGATTAGAAATTTCGAGCTGAAACTTGGTAAATACGTTGGAGTACAATATAGCTGGAGGCCATTTTCTTCGATAACATTAAGACGACTTTTAGGGAGGAGGGTTCCATACGTGAATTTTTAAAAGCATAGTCAACATTTTGTAAAAAAATGCTATTATTTTTTACTTCCGTATACGTAGTAAAGGAAAAGTTTTATATCGCTTGCCCCGGAAAACTTGATTTCGAGTTGTCGAGGATTATTAAACGTTTGCAATCTCCTCATACCGAAAAAGTGTTTTTTTTCTAGACGCCGGCGGCCCGTCATCCGTTCGTCCTGTCCGTTCATCGTCTGTCCGCCATCTGTCTTCCGATCGTCCTCCGTCTTTACGTACATATGTAATGCCGTCTATCTGTCAGTCGTCCATTTGGTGTCCGTGCATTGTCTGACGTCCATTTGTCCTGACGATCCTTTGTTGAAACGTCATTTGTCTGACGTCATTTGTCTGACCGTCGCATTTGTCTTCGTACCTTTGTCTGTCTGTCCGTGCCGTCCGTCGTGTCGCGTCGTCCGTCTGTCTGTCTTCCGTCCGTTCTTGTCTGTCTGTCCGTACGTTCTGTCTGTCTGTCCGTCGTTCTGTCTGTCTTGTGACAATACTTAAAGCTAAAGCATTTAACAATTTTTTTCCAACTTGAAAAAAACTTTCTGTTCAATCGGTCAATGGAAACTTAGAGATTTTTCATAACATTTCTTCAAATTTTGAGGTACTTTACATGAAGGCCTCCAGACATTTTGAAAATTTTCTCAAAAACAGCTTCAAACTTTAAATTAAATTTCTTGTAAGAATAGAGTGGAATACGCGTATAAACGTGGCTTAGGTCCGATATTCAGGTTTTTGAAAATTTCAAAAGTACGTTTTCTTTCGGCAACTTCCTACAACAATAAAATTGAAGATGGAGATTTTTCCCTCAAATAAAATTTATTCTCCAAAGTGAGTTTTTTCATTAAGTTCATATGCAGTTTTTTTGAAACTTTCATTTCTTTTTGCCCAATACTGCATGCGATATATGCAATTACAAAAAATTATATTTTCTTAAAAATAGGTCCATTTTTTCTTTAAATTTTCGGTAAACCTCATTAATTCCATTTTATTTGCGCATTCACAATATTATACTTTTGGAATGAAAAGTATTTGGTAATTGGACAATTCAAAACTAAACTAAATCCCTTGTTTTTAAAAAAACAACACTTGCGACTCATTAAACCATTTCGTCATGAAAACAACTTGAAATGTGTTTAATATTTCAACGTGGGTATGTATACATGTCAAGTATATTTTTCCAAAAATGCAATAAAAGTTTCTGGATGTGCGGAATATATTTCCTAGAACGAAGTGTTCTAAGGCCCAACAAGTTGCAGAACTACTTTTTAATGAAACGTAGTTGTTACTAATTCCTCCACAACTGGGTTTTGACTAAGGTTGTAGATTTGCTCCCTGCATACTAACTATCTCCGCGACATGAAAAATCTCCGCGACAGCCCATCAAATGGAGGATTTTGAGCAAGTAGATCGAACAAATATCTCAGCCAAATGCGCTGTTTACAGATAATATCCCCAGAGCAGCTGTAAAAATCGTGATAATTCCTAATAGGTAGTTTACGTACCAGCAGTCAACCACTGGAAAGAAGGTGTGAGAGAAACCGGAAAACTTTCTCAGGCTCACCAGAAAGGGAAATTAAATTATGTGACAAAGCGATTCTATTGTGAGCGATATTACTCTGATACGAACTCGTTCACTATCTTTCATAATGCAACTCAACCCGTCCCAACTCGTCACGTCACGGAAGCAACCAGACAAGAACATTAGCATTATAATACCGTAATCTTTGTTTAAAAATTGTTCTTCAGCCTTATTGGCCTCTACTCGTCAGCCATATTCTCCGACGCTATCTGTTTCCATTTGTGGCCCACTTGCCGATGCATTTCTCTTGGCTCCATCAGAGCCCCGAGGATTCACCCAGCCCTGCTTCCCTAGGACACAGGCCATCGTGCGTGTTAGTAATTGAAATGGGCATGGCACTGACACGGGATGAAATGAAACCAACTAAACACTCCTTTTTGTACGAAGAACCACGTGAGATTGTTGGCATTTCAAAAACAAGTATTAATCTAGTAAACGTTGCTTGCAAAACAATAAACAAAATCAAAATTTCATATCTTCTTCTAAAGCTCAGTAATGTTGAACTGAAATAATTAGACATTTTGACTGCTTCACGCGATTTAGCTACATTCCTAAGTGGAAAAGTCTCGAACAATCTACCAGAAATAATGTTGCGTACTATGCCGTACTAAGCAATATATATATTTGACATTTGATGATAAATAAAAATTGAGTTTTAACAGAATTCTACAATTATAATTGTATACTGGTTTTAAAATACATTTTTAACATAATTGTAGATCACATTCATACTGTTAAGAACTGTTTGACACATATTAGCTATGTAAATACTCGAAAAATAACATCAAAATGAACACCCTATTGCTCAAAATACAACAGAATAGTTCTTTTGTTCTTATGGCTTCTTTAAAAAGCATACAAAAACATGGTTTAACGCTTCACAATGCTTTGTGAAACAATTGAAATTGTAATATAAAAAATAATTTCATTTGTACGTATTTTTTCAATTAAAATGTCATTCTCAATCTTATTTTCAACGCAACAGGTGCTCCGTATGACAATACCAAATGAGTCAGATCAAGTAGTACGGAATAATTGGATTACTTTAACAGATAATGTCAAATCAAATCATTCTTGTTGATTTTAAATTTTACAAAAATAATACCCTTGTCGCCGTGTCCAGCAACATGTATATAATTTCAATTTTAATTCCAATGATTACAGAAATAATTCTATTACGTGACATGCAGTCCGTATCAGAGATGGTGACACGATTTCCAAATCGTTTCTATACTGTAACATTACGAAATATTAAATGCTCCTACCAAGCTCACAACAATACTCCTGAATATGGAACAAAACCTATTTTATAGATAAGAAAATTACTCATTTTTTACAATGACAATTTGCCTTTGATGTAAATGCAATTAATGATAATGTAAAACCAATATAGAAATTTTAAAAAACTGCACTTCCAAAGAAACAAAAATGTGGAATATTCATAACATCTTTCGATTCGGCAATGACACTCGGCAAAGCTTTTTCAAAATTAGCTCATTGTTCAAACGGGAGACTAAATGTATGTTAGAAATAATAAGTTACTTTCAAGTGTGCGTTTATTATTCGAAATCTATTTTACATTTTATATGTATTCTTTACTTTTTATTTTGAATATATTTGTTGATTGATCATGAATCCAGGCGTGTCAACGGCTAAGGTCATTACTCACGTACGTGTAGTTCATGTTTTTTCCTCATGAGGTGGTGTATGGCGAGATCCGGGTACCGTCGTCCTACCGTCCTGTAGCAGGGTTTTCCCCAACTAGCTATCTTCCACCAGCGGGACACCTACCCAGCCGGGACAAGCTCTAGGCTCCCAATCGATCTCCAGCACGTGTGGTAGGGTAGTGCTTGTTAGTGTGTGTGTGTGTGGGGGGGGATGAGGATGAGGATTGGGCCAGAAGAGGTAGGAAAGATCGCACTCGGTTGGTGGCCCGTTTGTTAGGGTACTGTTCCGACAATCATCTGGTATTAATAAAGTGTGGAAAACTACCGATTACAGCAGCCGCAGTTAGAATTCTCCTCCAGACAGCGACAAGCTAGTTTTGGGGAACCTGCCACTGTGGGGACTTTGATCAACCTAACCCGGTCAGAGGGACTGCAGTGACATCAGTTGATGCCCAGATCCATTTTTTTCCGATTTAACGAATTTGTGAGAGAATTTAATGTATACAATACCTTTCTTGCAACATATATACTCCGGCGAAGAAAGGGCATGAGTATTTTTGTGTCATTTTTTTAAATTTCAAAGGTTTACAAGAAATAACCCTTGTACCAAAATTATTACGTGCCGTGTTCTCTATTTGCATATAATACAACAAAATATGAAATGGAAGAAATTAAAAACGTTGAACATCGCAATTTTTGAAATTTCATTGGATTTAGTGTGAAACAGTTTTTTAATATTTTAAGCGCACTTTGGTCTATTTGAGCGATATATTTAAAAAACATTTGGGAGGAAATGGAGTTGACGAAATTATTGAAAATGTAGCACTAACTTTATTAAAAATATACACCCCAGAAAAAGCACAGATTCCCGTTTCAAATTTACAAGACGCAATATTATAACATATTCTTTTGGAAATATTTATTTTTAAAAGAATCTGAGCATTGTTTATGTGCTAGTGCCGATAGCTTGGTTGACATGACACACAACTTCAATATTTCTCATAATATTCTTGGACCCCATTTTAAAAATATCATTGAATCATTTTCGCACCCACCAGAGGGAGATTATGCTCTGGTAGAGAATAGAAAATTAATTTAAGTTTTGGTTCGTTTCCGAATGTCATGACAGAACACTCACAAAAAAATTTACACGACGAATTAATTCTACGAGTTCATATTAAACCGCATATGTAAATGTCACCACCCCTTTGACAGTCTGTTATTAAACTATCATTGAAAAATATTTTCTATTAAAATATATTTAATTATCTCATAATACTCAAACGCAAAAATGTAAATAGCTACGAAAAAAATCTGTATAAAAAATGCAATGTGACAAACTGACGCTTTTCCTGCAGAGGAAATGAGTGAGTTGCCTTGCGCGTTGGCTACTCGATCTCGTGTCACCACCCATTTGTTCCACCAGAGATGGTGACTGCAGGCGAAAGGAGTTACAAAAAAAGGACTCTATCGCTTCAGACAGCTCTGGACATTTAATGAAAATTAATTTTTATCTCGATGGCTTCGAGCGCCTGGCCGGCAGAGGAGGGCTGGCGAGGTAAGCGCGGCGGATGCTATAAACGCCACGCACGCACTCACGCGGCGCCAGGTGGAGTTATCGGCGGACTAAATCTGGAGCGCAGCGCGCACGCCACTCCGCACTCTTCGCCTCTCCCCGCCTCGCGTCCGGCGCCGTCGCGCCATAATCCTCCCATCCGCCTGCAGTCTTGCCGCCCGCGCAACACCCGCCCCGCCCGCCCGCCCGCCCCGCTCCCAACGCCGCCCGCCGTTCCCGCCGGCGTCCCAAACTCTCACCCGCCTCACCGCCACCCGCCCCCCCCTCGAGTTCTGGAAATGTAGCGCGCGTCCTGCTTTTGTGGCGAGGACATCTCCGTGCGCGCATGAGTTTGTAGCGTCCGCACTGCGGGGGTCAGGCGGGGCAGAAAGGAACTGGAAAGGATGAAACGGGGCTTGGGAGGGAAGGTGGGCAAGTCAGGGCGGGCGTAGGAGCAGATAAGGGAGGGGAAATGCGGCCGGGAGGGAAGTAATGTTGCTAAGGCAGAAGCGGTCAAGAGATGGAGAAAGGAAGGGAAGGGAGAGGAGAAAGGGGGCTGGGGATTGATGAGCCAGAAGAGAGTTGGCAGATGCGGGAAAGAAGAGGAATAACAAGCAAGAAAAAGGGAGAGGCGAGGAAGGGCGGAACGGGAGTTAAAGAGAGAGAAAGAATGTGATGTCGAAAGATGAACGGAGATGGTAGACGCGGAAATGGGAAGAAAAGAAGAAGGAAAAAATGGCATTGGGAAGGAGGTGCGGAATATGATTCAAAGAGAATGGTGGGGAAGAGAAGGGAGGAGCGGGATTTGACGACCCGGGGGAGAAACCGGAAGAGACGGAAAGGTAAGAAGGAATGTGGGTGGAGAGTGGGACATGTAGGGAACTTAGTAGGGGCGGGTGGAAGTGAGCACACGAGAAAGGATGAACAAGGCAGGGGAACACGGAAACGATAATAAATGTAGAAGAATAAATGGCGGTGGTGGAAGTATGGGCTTAGTGAGGCAAGGAGGAGCGATTGACGAAGAAAGGGTCTGTGAGGGGCACGGAGTGGCGGGGTGGGGATTGGCGGGCGGGATGATCGTATGTAGAGAAGGAAGACCAGGTGGAAGGAAATGACCGGAGATGAGCAGGCAGGCATCAGGAGCGGCCTCGTGGAGAAGGAAGGGGAATAGACTGATGGGCGGGGAGGGCGAGTGCGGATGTGGATCAACAGGCACAAAGCAAACGGGCAGAGAGGGAAAGAAAGAGCGTTAGTTGTTTCTGGCGATGTCTTTCTACTACGTTTCACCAATACACAGAGCTGTATTTTATTTTCATTTCGCAAATACGACCATATTTTGCATTCACAGACCCAACCAGAAATTAAATATTCAAAGATTCAAAGTGATAAAACAAAATAGGTCCACGTACCGAAAAAACCATGCTAATGCCAACAGGAATAGAAGTTATTTTTGCTTCTATTCTTTAGCCAACAAAGTGCACTAACACATGCTAAAATAATCAAGAAAGTAAGAAAAGAAGAAATTTGCATTTTACAGTTTGGCAACTTTGCATGTTTAACGCTTGCGCAAAATAGTCTGTGGCCAAGCCCGGGACGCAGCAACTGCGACAGTGAAGTAATGAGGACAGTATTCTAACAGGGGTTTCAGAGAAGGTAAAAGTTGTCGCTATGCCCCAATCCTCTTTGTTTTGTACAGATGCAATGATGTGAAGTCCGTAAAACCCTATTTATAGGCATTCAATATAACCAAATTGTTCGTGCACAGGAAGAATAATTTTGCATCAGTCACACTAACACATTTCCATGGACATCGTTGTACACAACGCTTGATTTCTGACGGTACGCTACGAAACGGCATTCCGGTACTTAGATACTGTATTACTATACTACAGATACTGTACTTTATGTCTCTTTTTGCAAGAACTAGAACTATTGTGGCCAGCCCCAACTGCTAGACAATATCTCTCGTAAAAGAACGCAATTTCTTTCACTTTCGCCAAACCACAATCTGTGACGTCAGTCTGCACTTCTCTCTTTCAGCACACAAACGTTTTTCTCGATTTGAACCATTAATGTCGGTTTCGCCACCTACCCTCCCTGGGGTCACTATATTCTACTTTCCGATGCGCACAGAAATTGAAACAATTCTCACAGCCTCCGGTCATGTGAGTGGAAGGTTTCGTTGAATAGTTTCAATGAATACTCAGGGCTTGGAAATAGTCCAAGACAATGAAACAGTTTCGATTTTGACTGGAAAAATGCATATACTTGTTTTTGTTATCTGATCTATTTAGGTGCTAGCTTTGACCGGAGACAAATGTTTTGCCGTCAATCTATTTTTCGGTATTGATGAATCACAAAACATGGATTCAGACAACACGTTAGAGTTAGTAATTTACTACTAACAAGAAAAATATTGATCCCCTTTTTGGTTACCTGGGCCCGACAACATACGATACAAACACACGGTATTTATAAACAAATATCTTTGAGGCTGATTGCTACACCTTCAAAAACAGCAGAATTTAAATTCAAAGATGATAATATAATATCTGAAAGAAGTTATCTATAGATTGGGTTGCAGGTACGAAAACAATGATCTGAAAACTATTAATACTAGAGAGAATATTATTGTTAAAAAACATGAGTTTTCAATGGTTTCAATGCATTTTTTATATTTAAGGAAACATCTCATCAGACATCCTTCGGAGAGGTACCAAATAAAACACTTTCTCAGACGAATATAAAAATATGTAACAAAAATTGTAAGATAAATGTACACGTAGAATGATTTAAAATCATGTAAAAATGAAACCATTTCCAGTGGGTTTTTTCATCACCATTTTTAATATATCGTGTTTTTGTGTCCTGCCGAGTGCTTTCAAAACAATTGTGTCAGTTGCTATTCCTTTTTGTCACTCTTATTATTTTTAGAGCTTTTCATATCAGCCAGCCAAAAACCATATGGAGAGTCATTGTCAAAGGGCTTTTCGTGAAAGAGGTATTTTTATGTGTGAATGGACACATTTTGCGCGAGTCTTTGTTATTTCAGACTCCACAAATGCTCTGCATTAAAATTTACTGAAAATTCAAAGACCTGTGGCATGATTTTAATTATGTTGAATATTTACAGTAGGATGCCATTGTGGACACATAATGGTGATCATTTTGTCTGAAGTATCAACCTTACGTCAGTTTGAATTAACAGCTTCGAATATGTCAAGCAATGACCGTATATATTTTCTCGCCAATATGGAAAAAATATCTGGAAAGTGAAATACGAGAACCCACTTCCAAGTAACAAAATGTGTAATTTTATACAATCCCATAATTATTGCACGTTGTGTTTAAAGTTAGACAACATAATTTTATTTTCTTCATTGTAACTAATTCCTTCTATGCAAGGGAAAGATGATGGTAAATTCCATTTTATAAAAATCTATTAACACGCTAAGAAAAAATCTCGTAAATGAATTGCAAGTCAGAGCGATTTATAACTAAACACACATAAGCTCGGAGAGTATGACATTTCGAATTATCAGCTGCATATGCAACCCGTGAATCACATTACATTGTGCAGAAGTCAGAAACGATACGTCTTAGAGCCTTAAAACAAGAGTTGTGCTCCCCCCCAGTAAGAGTATCATGTAATGAATTATCTACTGTCATCCACAAAAGCAGACCTTCCTGGACCTCTTATTACATTTTTATGGTTCCATTACTCCGAAGTCGATTGCCGAAAAAACCTGAAATTTGGGTCTCGGTGTGACACTATTTTCCCTTTAATACATCGATTTCAAAAGTTCTGACTTTCCTAAATTACAACTTTTTGCAAATCATATTTGTCGTCCTTCCATTAGTTTTTTGGAGGGGCGTTCGTTCTGCAGTGTACTCTATTTTCACAGAACTTTCCGTTTCAAATGGCAGGGGAGGTACTGCATTATAACTGCCGTAACGTTTATAAACGTATTTCTAAATAAAAAAATAATTTTGAATATCTGCGATATCATACGGTGAATATAAGAGGAAGGGTTTCAGAAGGTATGAGGCGAACATTTTAGAAACATTTGAAGAAACATTTGGAGAACTTGAGAGAACATTTGGTTGAAAACATGGGAATCTGCGCCTTTCAGGTGAGGAAACGTATAGGGATATTGTGAGGAATAGGTCGAGGTACATGCTGGGTCCCACGCCGGAAATATGGGGTTAACTGCGAGGGAACAACGAACATGCAAGAGAACATGCGACAAGGATAAGTCAGGGAGCATGTGAGGAAACATACGGGGAGTCGGTAGAGCGAAGAACTGAGTAAACGAGTGGCTCTTCTGGTAACTCCTACTTCACAGAAGAGTAGACACGAGTAGAAACTAGACATCTATGTGAAATTAAATTTACGTAATAATAAATCCGTCACGGGAGACCTTCAATGTTTCAATGTACAGCTCAGATCTTGAGGTAGTGGAAGCCCTGCACTTACAGCGCGGTGCCATCGACTTCCGTGGATATAAATCGATTCCCCTCTCGACCAGGGCAGGGCAGGTGAGCGGAAGCCGCGAGGACGGGCGCTGTGTGGGCAACGCCATCGCCCGTCACTTTTTCTGTTTTGTTTCTCGGCCCCGCCGTGCTCGAGCGAGCGCGCCAGGGGCGGCGGGCACACATTCCGGGAGCCGAGAGGAATCAATTGGCGCGAGGCTAATTGAATGCGTTGGTTACCATTTTCAAACAAGTGGCCCTGATACCTTTTGTGATGTAATGGGCGGCCGCCCTGGATTGGTATTCGTGCCGGCGCGGTCGCGTCCCGGCATGAGGCAAGAATTTCAATGAACAGCCGACGCGGATATTATAGACCTTTAACGGAGCTGCCGAACATCCCTTCCCGCTTGGCTCCGCCCGACGGAACAATGTGGTATCAGGGCTGTTGCGAACGCAAAAAGGTGCAAGCATTAAAACGCAAGTTACAATAACTACAAAGCCATTATGGGAATACGAAAAATAAACATGAATATGTTATCCTTCTTCGATCCTTATAATCTGATATCGTTTTCTTGATATTTGACTACAATATAATACAATGTTTAAATTAGATGGGGTTGATGCAACCATATTATTAAAATAAATAAATTAAATAAAATTATGGTTCAGATTCAGACAGAATACTGTATTTTTAGTACATGTCATAGGAAATGCCATAACTTCAAAATTTATTTTTAGCGACTATTTTAATTCATTATATAATAAATAGTGAACATATTACTATTCCTATCTTTTCTCAGATTTATTGCTCCTATGAAACAACTTAAATAGTTTTTTATTGTTATTATGGTTTGATGCAAGAAGGGACAATGTCAATATTCAAAGTTTTATAGAATAGGATATTTTCTCTTTTGGCAGAGCGTTCCATGACAGTTACGACTTCTTTATATTTCATTTCTGATCAGGGTATATTTTTTAAAACTTTCTATCGTTTCTTACTTTGCATTTGGACAATGCAGTTGTATTAAATTTGAATTGTTTACACATTTAATGATATTGCCTGTTTTTGACAATTTCGAACACAGGCCTTTGACATGACATAAACCCCACTTGGCTATGTGAAGGGGTAGACTAGAGTATTAAATTCATCTTTTATTGAAAGTACTATGAGTTAAAAATAAAAATATGTCTAAAGTTTTATCCCTTCTCTATTTTCCTTCAATAAATAAACAATTACATAAGAAATGTCAATGGTTTCGAAAAGTAAGAATACCAATTTTTATGCAAGAACAGTAGAGAATTACTGTTGTGTTGTGTGATATAGTTATACTAATGTGATATATTGGAACACTTCCAAAATATAAATAATTCTAATCTTATAAATCTAAATGCATTTCAAGCACTACAAGGAGTTTCCATATACGCTTAAATCATAGACAAACAGACTGCTTTCCAAGATCTACTATAAGTCAACATTCGCTTCTCTGCAACGACCTAAGGGACCTTCTTCCATCATGTAAATGACAAAACAATCGTAGTGCAACATAAAGATCGATAGACTTTTCTTTGCTTGCTTTACCTTTCTTGCACTGAACGAAGGGGCTTTAAAGCACTCATTGGCCAATCAAACCCAAAATCACTAAAAATTGACGTGGGCGCATTTTGCACCACACTACAGATTATATTTTTGGAATGTACACTCGAAGTTCTAAGTTATTTATTAATATTTATTTAAAATTATGATAAATCCATTGATAGCAACATATTTGCTTACATGTAAAAAATAAAAATTATATAAAATCAAAAATATTTGTAAATAATATGAACTTCTTTTAACTTTGTATGAGTAAACAATATTTTCCAAAACGTGACCCACCTTTGAGTTTCATATTTCTGACATTTTAAAATCTAATAATCTAAACATGTTACATTAGTAGTGTGTTTCTTACAGTTATGTAAGTTTTTACGAAAAGAGATTGACAATGTTCAATGTATAGTTTACCCTTTGATTTTGTCGATCAACAACTTTGACATGAGGACATTCCGTTTTGTGTCACGTCTCCTCTGGTTTATATAAATATAAAGTGCACTGTGGAATCCATATTATTCTACCAAACAAAGGCAAACAAGTTTCCACCGAGCAGCCTGCGTGTCATTATTTGTGATGGAAGCAGGAGAGGACGCAACGAAAACACATTTCGCGGGGGGAGTTTCTGGAACTAAACGAACTGATAAAAATTGTTCGCTGGGCAGTGGGTTCAGAGTTAATTAGGGACGTTGACTAACTTTTCGTATTTTCCCATGAAATAAACTTAGAAATCTTTTAGATCACAAATAGAGTTTTTAAAGGTTTTTTTTTCGAGACTCTCCTCTTTAACTCTCACATAAAATCAGTTTTGCTCATCAAGAACTCCGCAGCTCGAGTCTCACCAAAAGATGGAAATTATGACAATAGACAAAAGATTTGCCGAGCTTATTAAACAGTATTAATAGAAAGTAAGTTCGTAATATTTCATTTATACGCAATACTTCTGTTGGAGACATTCGTGTAGGAAAATCTGGATAATCTAAATGCAGAGAGGGGTAGTGAATGGGGCGTGGAAAGGGTGACGGAGCGGGGTAGCTGACGGGTTTCTGTGTGAAAATACCTGACGTCTTCGCCTATCATTCGTTTTCAAATAGAAGCGTGACGATTCCGATGGCCGAGAATGTTAAGGCAGAAATGCCGTAGCGATTTCGGACTGGAGGATCGCGGGTTCGAGTGCCGCCTCAGGCATGGTTGTATTCGTGTTCGTACTTTCATCCCCTATCACCACCACGTCATGTCGTCTTCACAGTTACCCTACCGTTAAATGTAATAAGGGTTGCTAAGGACATAGATGTTGATCCGACCTTAAATAATAATAATAATAATAATAATAATAATAATAATAATAATAATAATAATAGAAAAAAATGCGAATTTTTTTTCTTTTCCTTTGAGGGTCTTTTTCCCCTCAGCAATACGATATGGTCTCTTTCCCGTGGCTTTGATGCTATGGAGAGACCATCTAGGGGTAAATACCAGGATCCAAAAGACTACAGTACAATCGGGTCTACGTTTTGCAATAGCAACCCAACATCACATATCGCTTGTGGGCTGCAATAGTGGCACAACTCCAAAAATTCGAATCTTCAGTTAATGCACTCTCAGGATTGCAGATTGGTCTACCTTCCAGCAGCATACCTTACAGAACAGTATCCCACCTACAAATGGCAGAAATGTAAATGCAAAAATAATGAATTTAAAAACAGGGGGAAACACTTCAAACTTGTTATCTCAACGCCTGATTTTTTTGCGTTGTGCTACCATTGTAGACCACGATCGATACCAAGCTCGAATATTCAAAAAAACTTAATGGATTCTCCTGAAAAATGATTTTTGTTGTGATTTCAGCCTTCCAAATTGACGAAAGCAGTTCCTCTCAAGGAAATTAAAAGGCGCCTTCGGCGCACTCTGTCGTTCAGCGGAACGCCTCGAGCGGCAGACTGCTGATTACCAAACGCTACCTGCGCGTCGCGACGGGGGCGAACGCCCGCTAAAATACTTTATTCCCCCGGCGCGTCGAACGGAGGCACTGAGTGAAGTCACGTATATGTTTAGCACTTATCGCGATCGGCGCGGGGTTCGAACACGCAAAGGTCAGCGCCGCGGGCGCTCGGGTGCGCGCATGCGCTCTGGCGCTTCCGGTTCGGCTGCCAGTCGAGGCCCCAGAACGCTTCACGTTTAGCGTCGCAATCCAATATCGATGTTCGCTCGTTCTAAAAGGAGCGAGATTTGCCGCATGCGACAATTCCTACCGCCCGCTTCCCAGCCGCAGCAGCCGCTTACGTCGTTTCTGGCGTTTCCCTTGCTCGGCCTCCTCTTAGATTAGTTTAGATTTATTCAGTCAAAAAACAGTAAAAACTGTATGTGACGTAGGGGGGAAAAGAATATCTGCGCACGTTTTCTTGAGTTTCAGAATCCCTTCCCGACATTTTAACTATAAATAGTTGAATTATGAGTAAAAGTTTAACACAAATTAATAAAATAAATTTTAAAAGTCCTAAAATTAGCAATATTTGAAAAATAGTCATTTTCGTTTCTGAGTTATAGTTAGTTCTAGCCTCCTGTTATTGGGGAAATGCCGCTTATGGGAAATTTACTTCTACGTGCTTTCAAGCATAATGGAAGTTATTGTCACTCTCTGTGGAACTTTTGAATAAATGGTTTTGAAGAAAATTTCAGGTAATGTTCCGTTCTACCTTCTATTACAACTATTTACTAATGTAATCACTGTTATATTAATGAATTACAACTTTCAAATCCTACCTAATGGACAATACTGAATTTAATACTAAGAAAATCGAAGTAATTGCTTTTTTAACCCTCCAGTGGCCGCGTGTTTTACTATTGTAACCTAGTCTCCTATATTCTCTGTTTACATCGAGAGGTGACAAACTTTTAGCATGGACAATTCAACACCTTTCGTAGAAGGCCGTAGCTGTTGAATTGTAGTGAAATATGACTCAAGTGATAAGTGCTGCACCAGTGATAAGTGCCAGAAACAGCTTGGATTCTACCACTCGCGGTTTAGTATCTGACGTAAGTTGATATAAATATCACTACAATCGATGCTCTGAAGGTTTATGCAAAGAACAACACTGGAGAAAGGTTAACTAGAAGGGGACTTCTAAAGGATATTGCTTTGTCCTTGATGAAACTAGATGTGGAAAGGAGGATCGAGAGAAAATCAGTACCAACGGCAGTGGCAACACGCGGGAGAATTCTACTGGAAATACGAAGGTGCCGAGGGTTCAGCGCAGTTACCGAGTGGAAGGTTGTTATATCTGTGAACTTCCAACGAAACAAGAGCACTCTACAATAGTGTGTAAACTATAATCAGTGTATGCATCTAATTAAAAAAATCGGATGTCGACATTGAAACACATTCAGGATAGAGGCTCCAGATATTTAAACATTTGTCAAATTATTTCATTTAATAATCGTAATGCAAAGTATATTAAGAGCACAAAACATATAGAGCACAAGACTTTTTAATAACAAAAATCTACGCGCAGATATTTGAGTATATTTGTTTAAAGGCATAAAACATGCATTTTTGTGTAGCGTTTCATAGAATTTATACGTTAACGCTCTAATAAATTTAATAGTATATTGCATCTGTTCAGGGTTTTAGATACCATTACTCGTCTATATTTGAACTAAAGGTGATTTGTTTGTAAAATATTGTTAATAAGAATTTTTAATGGATTCCAATTGTAATCAACGTGACCGCTCGCGTTCCAAATTTTAGCGCAACCACTGAAGAGTTAAATAATTTACTCAAAGCCTCTTTGTATTACATAATCCCTGCTTTTGCATCTGCTTCGTATCTACCACACCACATCATTCCGAAAATTAATACACATAGAATCATTCAGAGCAGTATTCATAAACATTTTTTTCTCTCGCTTTGTGCTTCCACCTCAATTATATATGGCATCATTTTATTTCCCTTTATTCTATTGCTCACCCAAAGTATTTTCATGTCGCCATTGATTTAACATTAGGCCATTGATTAAGTTTTTTGACACATCAAGGGAATTCAAATTATCGCTCTACTTCTACATTTTAATCTTATTTCCTGCAGAATTTTGGAATAGAGGAATTCCACCAATCTTGTATCAACTGCAAAAATTAGCATTTCCTTTTTTTGTTGCAGCACTAATGTTTTCCTGTAATCCTTGACATTCAATATTCACTGTGCCCCATCAGTCTGAAGACAACTAATGAAGCAGGAACTGGATTCGTTATAAATGAAGAGGAATGTGCATACAGGTCTCCGGGGAGGCAACGTCGAATATTCGAAAAGAACTTAAGGCAATTTTAAGCACATTTTGTCTAATGAACTACTTGGATATTCTGAATGACTAAGCCGCAATAAGCATTCAAAAGACAGTTTAAAAATGCTTTTCACGCAAAAAAATTGCATTTCAGAAGCATAAACCCACTTTCAAAGCATGTAAATTGCTTATAATTTACTAAAGAAATGAACATATTTGTTTAGAAAGAAAAAATTAACCTAGTAATAAAAAAGCAGTCCATTTGTGTAAATTGGACACTGTTTTATTTCTGGGTCAATTTTTCTTTCTCAACAAATGCATTCGTTTCTTTTGTAAATAATACACACACCACATGTTTCTGGAGTCTCTTTGTATGCTTCTGCAATGCAAACTTTTGCCTGGAAAGCATTTATTCACACCAACTTTTGAGTGCTTATTGCAGCCCAACCATGCAGAATATCCAAGAACTTTATTAGCCAAAATATGCTTAACATTGTCTTAAGAGATTATTTTTGAATTTCAGACGTTTCCTCCCCCGACACTGTATACCACAGGTGGGGATTTGAACGCATTTTCTCGTGGATCGCGAACCCAGAGGGCATCACGATCGCCTGAATAGCGCCACTTGCCGCGAAGGCCACTAATTCCATCATTGATCCGCCTTCCCCGTTGGAAATCACCACCAGCCCCGACACTGCCATCGCCCTCCTCCGCCTTCCGGTGTTCACCGCCCCCTCCTCCGCGCGGAACACCAGCGCCCTGCGGCAGCCGGCGCAACCACGCGCCGTGATGGGCCCGGAGCACGCTCTCGGCCCGTTAGCCTCTCAGGGGCGGGAGAGGGGAAGCGTTTTGTAGACCGTAATCATAATTACTATTAATGTTAATAATTTTGTATATGATGACGATAATAATAATAATAATAATAATAATAATAATAATAATAATAATAATAATAATAATAATAATGAAATGATCGATAAAATGAAATTATCGATCTTGTAATAACAGAATGCTCAACTTGCGCCAATATTGCATGCCGAGAGAGACAGACAATCAAGTGGCAAAAATATTCAGAGAAAATTGTCATTCAATTATAGACTTATTGAGAACATTCCTGTGTTATACAAAATATTAATCTTCTAAATTTATAGAAAGTAATTAAATAGTGTTTTTTGGAATACTGAAAAATTGTGGCGTAATATAAATTTAGGATCCCAAAACAAGTGCGTCAAGACTAGTGTTCTATGAACGAAAGAAGTGATCAGCATAACCATCCAGATATCTTACAGACTTGTCACATAGGGAGAAAAATCTTAAATTTTTATTGAGAGAAAATTAATTTATTTTGCCTTCACATCACACGTCTTCCCACGTGACAGGACCAGCTTCATTGCCGAGTCAAACTCTACGATTTACGACTAGGTGAAATATTTCTAGTGCTTGCAAAGGCAATCCTACCCACAATAATAATAATAATAATAGTAATAATAATAATAATAATAATAATAATAGTAATAATAATAATAATAGTAATAATAATAGTAATAATAATAATAATAGTAATAATAATAATAATAATAATAGTAATAGTAATAATAATAGTAATAGTAATAATAATAATAATAGTAATAATAATAATAGTAATAGTAATAATAATAATAGTAATAATAATAATTAGTAATAATAATAATAATAGTAATAATAATAATAAGAAGATGATAATGGAAAAGAAAAAGAAGAACAATAATCAAGAACCAATTTGGTACCATTTTCATAACGCGACTTTATTTTATAGTCCTCAAGAGACGAGGCCAGAGTCAGTCCGTCCCCCGCCAGTCTGTCTTTCGGTATCTGTGTTAGTCTTCATGTAAACTTGAAACATTTTGATTTTTGAGGATCTTTACACGAATCCTCAATATTTTCAAAACTTTCTCAAAAATGATTCCATCTTCAATTTCCCTCCCCTTCTGATAAAGTGAACGACGCGGAATACGTTGCATTTTCGTGCAGTTCCTGAAGTTTCGAAAATACAGAAGTTTTTCATTGTTTGGGCGCCTCCCTACCACTACAATAAAGAAGATAGATTTGTAATTTAAATATGTTTATCAAAACATCGTCAAATAAGGTCATGTTCAATATTTCGAAAATGAGAGTAATATTTAAGTAATTTTTAGTGAAACAGAGAATTTTGAAATTTTAAACAATTATTTTCCCGAAATGTTTTCTTTACATTTTTTCTCGTATGTAGCAAACTTGAATGGCCGATGCAAGAGGGTGTAACGATTAAGCACTTTGGTCAGAAAGGTTGTTGGTTCGAGTCCCTCCTTGGGCATGATAGTCCCTTGCCTACCATGTATGTGTTCTCGGGGCCTCGCGTTCTGTTGAACCGAGATCAAAGGAGCCTGCAAGTGATGGTGTCTGCTGTATGGCTGAATATGCGTCCCATCGAGCAGTAAGGGACAAAAAATAAAATAATTTCATTTCGATGTGACCAAGAGAAGTTTATGTGATATTATTTTTACTTTCCTGTGAAACGTACTGCAAGTACTGTAACAGTTAAATTTATTCATGTTTGTTTCATTTGTGAAAGTAAGAAATGACTATTGTTCCTAACTATTGAAATAAATGCCGAAATGCACTATAGACGCTTAGTTTGAATTGGATTTTCTCGAGTTATAGCTGTGTTAGTAGGGCAGAAATTGCTATATTACATATTAAGGAAATGTTTCTTCAAATGCGAGAAAGTATGTGCTGCTGTAATACCTCTACTTTCATTACTAAAGGCCTTCTGAAGTATTTTTTTACGATTAAATGATTCACCCTTTTAAATCAATATGAATAATTCTTACATATGGATTCTCTCCTGACAGGTGGATAACCGATGAAACAGATGTGATATTGAATACTTGTAAGAAAACTGTACTCATGACCAAGTCAAAAGTTAGTCGTGCTTGTAGCGCCGATCCGCCAAGTGAAAGTGCTCGTGGACTTCCGCAGCCCCGGCGAGCGGCGGCCAACGTCAACGGGGCGACTGGAAGTGACCTCGAGGGCGGCACGGGGGCCCCTCGGGACGGGACGGGGCTTGGCGGGGCAGAGCGGCGAGCGGGTGGCTGTTGGATGCGGGGTGTAGGCTGGGGGCGAGCAAGGCAGTGGCGCCGCG
>BOPP01000205.1:676678-686713 GCA_017312745.1 Gryllus bimaculatus
AAAATCGTGGTAGCGGGGAAGAAGCGCAACTAAGGGAGAAGCCAAAGGGGGAGGCATGAGCGATGCAGCGCTTACAGATTAGCGCTTGGCCGGCGGCGCGAGGCGGGGCGGAATGGAGGCGGCGTGGCCCGTCGCGTTGATGCTCTGCCGCGCTACGCCTCCGCCTCCGACCCTCCGCACGGCGCGGCCGCCGGGAGAGGTCGTTGGCGCCGACTTCCGCCCGATTTCTCGCACCACCCTTCCCCGCCCCAACCCCCTCCGCCGGCTTAGAAGGCTCCTCTCAACGCCACGGCAATCACCTGCTCACGGCGCCCTTCAAAGGAGCGCCTAATTACAATAACAAAACAAAGCTCTTTTGTTCGCGCTGGGGCGGGCGAAAATAGGCGGAATTCATCAAACCCAGAACGCAGAACAATGTGTGTTCATGATGCTGCCTTATTCAGAAACCACGTCCTCAATGAAGGCTTTCATGCGAAAAATACTAAACACGAAAAGATACTGCACTATGGTTTTACATGAAAGTCACTTGTAAATCATTCTAAACATATGCACAATTACGCACGTCAGTTTTAGGACATTACTTGCGTGTATTACAATAAAGTATTTATTTATGGATTTTTTCGGAGATTATGAAACATTTTCAGGAAGGTTAAAATACACTTTCCACATATCATATAACAGTCGGTCACGTTGTGGTTAAGATCAAGTTCTACGTATTTTTAGCGTGGAAAGTTACCACAAAACTTCCAAATTTAAACCAGAAAAAATCAATCCTGAAAGAAACTTACGTTCAAGCATACAAGTAAAAGTCACAGTTCTCAAAATACCCAAAATAAACATTTTCTGGAGATGCAGACTTTCTGGAACACGCAGCCGGCGAGAGGGGTGACGTGATCTTTCTTCGACCGCAAAGTGAACTTAGTTCTCCGCGGCTGGGCTAGCGTGTTCGTGCCCCGGGACGTAAAAGCGACACGAACACGTGTTCTCGTGTGGGCGCTTTGCTAAAACTGCCTTCGCGTCGGAAGAGGGAAGGGGGAGAGAGGGGAGCTGGCTGATTGGGGCGGAACTTACGGCGTGGGAACGACGCAGCTGCCGCGGCGCGGCGACCCGGCGCACTATGCAGCCCCGACTTGGACGCAGCTTTCCAATTCTAACTGCGCAAGTTCATGGCAGCCATGGAGTGAACAAAATTTACATCGGTAACACAGATTTGAATAATTTAGAGCCAACTGATGGGGTCTAGCCTCAGTTTCACAGGTACACGTAGGAATTGCAGTGCGGATGATTGAGGCAATGAAAAGTGAAAAGTTTATCTTATAAATGAAATATGCAGCCTCGCGATCGAATTTACGAAAAAAAGGGACAGCTCTATTACAGAGCTTGCAGAAAATGTCCGAATGATGTACTATATAAAACGAACACTTTATTGAAGACTCTCAGAGATATCAGACCAGGTTTTATTGAACTCAGAACGAACAAGAAATATAAAATCACACTGTACTAAATCTCAATTATTGTCACTATAATTCATTAACGAACCTTAAGGAAAATTAAATTGTACTATTGTCATCAGCATTAGCAAGGTAAATATGTCCTATGCATTACTAAGGGATCCTCGGAGAATATTTTGATAAATTAATGAATAGATATAATTAAAAACTAATGAATAGAAAAAACTATTGTTCAATTTCTGACCTCATAAAAAAATCCATTCTCGGCTCAACATTCGCATTTAAAGACAAAATCTGCCACAGCTTTTTTTATCAAAAAAAGGCCCAGGTAGGTTCATAATATAAAACATTAAACCAATCTTTCAACTTATAGCCAAATACTCTATAAACCTCAAATTATAACAAAAACTTGTAATAAATGCTATCATGTTTTGAATAAAAAGGCCAATCACAATGATTTCTGATTTTCTGAAGGGACTGAAACGTATAAAAAAACGAACTATTACCAGTGACCTTCGTGTCCCTTCTTTGTTATTCTACAGTTAAATTAAGAAGATTAAATATAAGGGAGCATGATGTAATATTAAAAATTATGCTAATTACATTTAACTGCTACTGAGGTAAATAAGAGCTATCTAAATCTTGTTCAATATTTTTCAACTTCAAAAAATGATCATCATTTATCAGAAAACAATGAGAACTTTGACCAACTCCCATGACATTTGTTCGGGCTCCAAAAAGATTATACATTCTCCTTGTTTTTTACGCATGTGCACCACGTATATAAAGAGCAGTCTTATAATGATTTTTTTTCATTTCTTCAAGCGTGTCAGTATGTTCCTATCACTGCGATCAAGCTATCTAGCTGCTTAAGACTTTTTTCTATATTTGTTTTTATTGCAATTGAACTTGATTTTTTCATTTCTTTTACAAGTGGTCACATTATCTCATTAAAATGTAAATGGTAATGTCATTACGACAGGAAGTGACACAGAACAGATAATAATATTATTTAGAAAGAAATACCTCTTTACTTGCGAAAATTGCTTTTTTTGTTAACAGCTTCACTTCCAGGTGACGAATGGTTCGCATCATTTAAGTGCTTCTTAGGGAGACCGAATGCGCCCGCGACCGTTCGCGGAAAACCAGCGAGCTCCGTAAACCGGTTCGGATCCAGGAACTTCTCGGTATTCAGGAGACTTTCGCATCCCGTAATCCAGGGAGAATAAACACATAAATTCGCTAATGGTTTTGGAAAGTTGTTGCAGGAGTAAATCCGCCACGCGCCCTCAAGTCGCGAGTCCCAGCCTCTCGGCCTCACTATGCAGCGTGAAATCGCGGCTCTTCGCGAATCCCAGGCGCGGCTGTGCACTTGTTTATATGCTTACCGGCCCCCGTCCCCGAAGTGCCACTTCAAATGTAATTTCCTTCTAAATGTAATTACCCGGCGCGCAAGGGTCTCGGCGCGAGCCAGAAGCCGAGGGGGCTGAGCGCGCGGGCGGAGCCCGGCGGAGGCGGAAAGGGTGGAAGGGAGCAAGGCAGTCGGCCAGCCTCCCGGGCGACAAGGGCATCGACGGCGTAGCAGGAACTCGTTCTGTCAGGCGAAACTGACGTCACACCCCGCCCAGGAAATCTCGCGAGGGAGCTGCGTTTGCTTTACCTCGGTCCCACCAGATCGCCATACATAACTTAGGCTGCGCCCCCCCAACAAATCGGATATGCGAACTTGTAGATGTAGCTCGAAGGCTCGCGAGCGATTGGAACTGTTGTCTCTCACCCCTTCCAGCACAGTCGAGGACGACCATTCCTCCTTTTTACTGGTTTTATGAAACAAATGGCCTAATACAAATCAAAGTGTGCGCAAGACTAGCAAAATCTCAATTATTGATGACTCACTAGCAGCACCTAATTATACACTTAATCTGATTTATTAACCACCTTTTAGAAATTTACGATCTCTGCTGGTTTTGTGATAATTCTGATAATTTTTACGGATTTTCTTTCTGAACACATTTCACGAAGAAATTAATTGCCGGATAATCCATGACCGCCGTGTAATCGGATTTCCAAATAAGGAAACGAGATAGGCGCTATACAAACAAATTAACAAAAGCATTGCTCGTCATCCGCATAAACGGCAAAATGATGTATATCATTCATATCTTCTTAAAACTAATATTTTTATCTGAGTTAGAATGATCATTGAATATCATAAACTAAAAATAATAAGATCGAGATACTAGATCATTTAGACACGTTGAAAGTGGTTAACTCTAACAGTGATTTGAAGAATATGACTTTCAATTGCCCACCAATAACTGAAGAAGGCAGTATAACTGGACGTAATATCGGGAGATCCAGAAACCACACAACAGAGAGACCAGTTTGAGTATCTTCCTATGATATATACATTTTTTAGTAATAGGAACAAACACATACAAGACTACACTGCAGGAATGTCATCCCAATGAGAATCACCTCTTGTTATACCCCCCCCCCCCCCCCCCCCCCCCCCCCCTCGATTATGTTGTTTTCTTATCTCTACCACTTTCATGACCTATTAACCCGTCTTTGACTTAGCAGACTAAGAAATAACACCTAAATTTGATCTGTTGTTCTGCATAGAGAATGAAAAGTAAGAACTAAACTATTGTCGGTAATTTTCGGCCAATTTTTCCTTTTTTTTTCTACAAATTAGGATCCTTGTGTACTCATGCAAAAGTTATCGCTAAATATAAATACTTCAATATTAAAATAGTTAAGGGAACCTTCTTTTCAATCGAAACTTTGTTTCAACGTTCTGTCGCTAAACTACATCCATAATACTATATCCCAGCCGTTTACAACCCAATTTTTTTTCAAGCCTCTTCTGTTCTCTTTCTATTAATTTTAACCAACGATTATTTATTACAATCAGATATAATTATTGATCTTTGTCTCTCTTCAGAAATTATTGATACATTCGAGGAGGTCGGGACTCCGTAACATGATATCATGATTCAACGCGTTTTATTTCACTGTATGGTTCTAAGCATGTATCCCAAAACATCACAAACAGCAACCCAATCAAATAGAAATGCTAGGATAACAAAACACCGTAATTTTTTCTGCAAACACCAGGGGTGATAAACCATGGTGTACGATTGGTTATGAATATGCTCTCGTAATAACTGGTAATGTCCCGTTGGCAGAGTAAACCGATGACGGATAGCAACGTGGCAATAAAGGTTGTGCCCTCCAACCGACCCCCGCCCGAGAGGCGTGGCCCCGTGAAAGCACGCCCGCGGGTCCCCCACGCTCCGAGTCGTCAGTCTTCAACAACTTAGCTTAGCAATTGTCTCCACACTACGCTCCTTGTCAACAGACACGCTTAGCGGCCCCGCGCCGTTCTGCCTGCCCTCCGTCGCGCCGGCGCGGTGGCGGGGCCCCGTGGGCTGGGGTGCGGGGGGTTGGGGCGTGGCGGGGCGGGGTCCCGCTGAAGGGCGACTCCCGCTCCCTCCGTCCGCGCGCACCGCCGGCTTCCCCGAGAGGCGGACTATTAAGCCCTTGAATAATGCAACCCCAGGTGGCCGGTGCCGCGCAGCGATGCCCGAGTGGCGAGGACAGGGAGAGGAGGGAAGCAGGGCAGGGGACGGAGGGCCGGCGAGGAGTGTGGCAGGGACGATCATGGTTGGCGAGTAGAGCAAGCAAACGTATCCAGCGAGGGGATCTGGCGAGGAGGAGCGAGACCGATAAGGAGAGGCGAATGCGGGGCAGGGACGATGCGGGACGGAACGGACGCGAACGAATGTGGCGCGAGCAAGTACACAGCGAGATAGCGGCTGGGTGAGGAAGGGCGGAGACGATGAACGGAGGTAGGAAGAGACGGGGCAGATGAGAGAGAAGGGGGGGGCCCGCCAGCGAGAGAGAGGGGGGAGAGAGAGGGGGCGAGAGAGAGGGGGAGAGAGAGGGGGGAGAGAGAGGGGGCGAGAAGAGGGGGACGAAGAGAGTGGGAAGTAGCACCCGAGAGAGAGAAAGGAAGCTAAGAGTTGTAATTACCCTCCACTAGATGTGGTAGGCAAGCTAGTGAGCCGTCATCGGGTTTATCGAGACTGGCAGAGCCGAGAGGCCCCAAGCCTGAAAGTCGGCCGCAAATATCCTCGAAGAGAAATTAAAACGCAAAGCAACACTGCTGGAGAACGGACGGAGAACTGCTAGCTGCACGCCTATGCTCAGCAAAAGCGAAATAATTACGTGAAAGGGTTGACTTACTTCTACCACAGAAGAAACCAAAATCAATAATGACATGCAAACAAATAAAACAAGTACTTTGTAATTAATTGAAGCGAATATTAATTCACATCTTTGTAGGGTTCTTTGCTGTTTATGTTTTCTGGAATAAGAAAAAAATATTTTATCAGTTGAATGAAGTCATTGTGTAGAAAAAATGCAATGAATCCTGTAATATGAATGTAATTCCATCTTTCAGAAATGCACATGAAATAAGTTTCTAGGAGTATGCACCACTTTGCAAGTATACTTGCCAGCACAAGTTTTGAGCTACTGTAAATTTCGAAAGGAGGCCAAGGAATTTCTTGGTATCTCATTAGTTTCCTTCACTCTACTGAAGCAAAAACACGCGTAAATGGTCCTTTCCATGTGAGTTGAATTGGAAAGCAATTTTCTTTGGACCAGATATTTACATGGGAGGGGAGTCGGCGGGCGTCGAATATCAGGGTGGCGACTGCACTCCAGCGCCTTCTACTACCATGGTCACGTCCGCGCAGGCTGGAGGCGCGGTGAGTGTGAAATGGGGTGATGGTGATGGTGATGGTGGTGGTGATGGTGATGGCGGTGGTGATGGCGGTGGTGATAGGGTGGTGATGGGGTGGTGATGGTGATGGTGATGGCGGTGGTGATGGCGGTGGTGATGGGGTGGTGATGGGAATGGTGATGGTTGTGGTGATGGGGGTGGTGGTGATGGTGGTGACAGTGACGGTGGTGGTGGTGAAAATGACGGTGGTAGTGGTGGTGGTGACGATGAAGGAGGTGACGATAGTGGTGGTGCCGGTCATAGTGACGGTGACGGTGATAGTTACGGTAATGGTGACAAAAATGGTGACGGTGAGGGTGTTGGTGACTGTGACTGCGCTGGGCTGCCAATGTACGTGGCCAGAAGGTGGGAGGATGGGCGGAGGTATGGGGGCGGCAGGGAGGAGCGAAGCGCCAGGTGAAGTGTGTCGGGGAGAGGGGCAGAGAGATGCGGGGAGAGGACAAAACGAGCGAGGAGGGGGAAGCGAGGAGAGTGGCGAAGCGGGGCAGGGGTAATGGGAAGAAGGAGGGGAAGGGAGGGGAAGCGAGGGGGAGAGCGGGGGAGGGCGCGGCGTGTGCCACAATGGCAACATCGCTGACCAAGAATTCACCAAACGGACTTCCGGAATAGAGGGCAAGTGGGCGAAAAGATAAATGTTTCGACAAGTCACGCGAGTCAAATGGAAATATATTCATTTGAATTTATAAATTATTTTAAATATAAGCAGAAACCCGAGCAAAAATAAGGAACCTGCGTATCAAACTGATCGAACCACAGTTTTGTACTGTCGCTAAAATAAACAGCTATCTGTATGTTTTAAAATGGATGTTGTTGGCACGCACCTTATTCAGTTCCCCAAGATGCATTAAACAAAACCAAGTCGATAATACGCGCCTTTTCCCATTCTGGTGTTTAATTGAAATTCATGTTGATATTCCTTTAAGCGCACCAAAAGCTTATCGCTTCCGGATTTGGAAAAACAGTATAAAGCACTAAAAGCCTTACAGAAACCATCTTTAAAACAGCCTTTGTAAAGCGTGTCTCACTGAAGATAAAATGTAACAGTAATGACAGTTACACGTGATACGGGATACCCCTCAGAAACATGACCAGAGTAAGGAGTATATATGTGTGACCGCAATCGTTTATCTGTATTATTCATTGACTGATCAACGTTTCGACGAATCCACGATGAGGGTTGACCAAGACGATCAAGGTTGGTGATGAGAATCAAGAAATAAATATACACCCATAGACGCACTCTGAAAAGACTGGCCTTCGCTGTGAAGGATGATTCATCCTACCAGAAGATTCTACAGCCTTTCGACGACACAAAGGCATCTGTATTCTGTCTCCTGATAAAGTACAACTCCATTAAAGAGCTAGCTGAATCCGATTCTACAAGTGAATCGTACATAATCAACAGACGCATAACGCATTACTGCGCAAAAGAGAACATCAAAGCAAAAGCGTCCAGACGTGCCGTCGCCAAGGCGGTGAAAATGTGTCCGCCAGCGGGCAGCATGGGGAGGCGGCGCCCGCGGCGTCGTTGGCAGCAGGCGTCGCGACGCCGCCCGGGAGATGGCGCTCGCAGGCGTCCCCGCCCCGCCCCCGCCCCCAAACACTAAAATATACACTCGGCCAAATCGTTTCGCTCGCCCCATTATCGTTATGTCCACGAGGTCATGAATTCGCGTTTTTCAGTCGCTGCCGCCGCCGACGCCGACGCTCACTTGGCGAAAGGCAGACGCGGTTGGGTGTGAAGTCGTAAAAGCAGCAAAAACACAGACGTAACTCTAAACGAAATTATCGACGTTAAGTAAGAGTTAAGCCTCCGATTGTATACATTTCAAAATGAGGAGTCATTCTGAAAAGAAGTAAAAAACACATTCTTGTTTGTGCAGATCGTTTACTCTTGATTAATCTTATTCAGCTTAATGAGCAATTAACTAGTTTGTAACCTTTTGATGGTTCTCACGCATTACCGAGCTAATTTCCTCTCAGAAAAAGACTTTATATTACAAGAAATTGAATTTTAATTGCTTGAATTGACTCTTACGCACATTTTCAGGGGCCACATCCGACAACAAAAAAAGGCGTGATAAGGTCGTTTGTGTTCCTTGTGACAATTTCCACGGCAGAAGAAACGTCGTGTAAATACGTTTCGGAAGAGGGAAGGGTCTGTACGTTGAGAACCAAGGAGGTTTTATTTTTTGTGAGAAAATAAATTTTGAGGTAAACAACCGAAGTTCCTCCTACATGTTCATTATTTAATTTCATATCGTGGGAAATTGATTGTAACCTTTTTGTATCCAGTTCTCTTGATACAATGAAACTATTTGTATAATCCACAAAACATTAGTCCACACAAGTATAGTAATCGACAACCTACACTGCCCTGAAAGCAACATTACCAAAGTCATAATGAAACATATTCGGAGACGCATATTGCCACTCTGCTTTCGAATACTCGGGAACTCTCCATCTTATATGTACCTGAACTCATCATTTGTGATTATGAAAATGTAAAAATATGAAGGTAATCTCAATTTAGTTAGAAAATTACACCTACAATTGGGCTTGTATTAACAACGGTGGCACAATATAGAAATGTAAACTATACAAAGTATAAATACGAATTGAACTCAATTTACAATAAGTATCCTTCGTCCAGTATCGCATGCATTTACCTTCAAGCTCTTTACGCTCTGGCTGTTCCTCCCGTTCATCACGCTTCGTCCACATCTTTCGTTCGCCATATTCGGCCTACCATGGCCGCCCTGCCAACTCTCTCCCTCACCATCCAGCATATTCTGCTCCATATGTCCTCATAACCCTACGCCCCCACCCGCACGCACTGTCGGACTATGTGGCTGTCCTGTCCACCCTTCCTGCCCCCATCCATTCAGACCCTTCCGCACAATCTGTTTCGTCCCTCTCTCCTACACGCACTATCTGGCAGGCACGACCGTTCTGCAAACATTTCAACTTGATTCACTTATTAACATAGAAAACACACGCTGATCGTCATAGCATATTAAAATAGCTAATGAAATCAGGTGGAATGGAATATCCCAAGATACAGTCACGGGCAAGTTATTGCAATCTAATACTAATTAGTTAACAAGAATTGCATTCTGGTTTTGATTTCATGACTGTGATGAAATATGTTTAAATAGTCTGTGCGCTTTATCTAACTTCTTCGGATTTCCCACCATGCGGAGCAACCTTTATATGATGTACGCAGCGCGTGAAGTCGTTTTGTTTCCTGTGATCTAACAATTCCCAATGCGCGGTTATGTACCTCTGAAATCTGTTTACACTCTGTTTATATGATATTCTATATGGAACCCCACAACTAACACTGTATTCCATTTATACGCATGTAAAAAAACACTTATCTGGGCGTATGAAATGTATTGTTATGAAATGTATTGTTGAAGTGTGCTTCTCAATAATTTGGAGTTGGCGAATATTTCCATTTTTCCCCGTTTCCTGTTTTTATTACGACTCCTCGTTAATTTGTAACCTTAAATCTAAACTAACAAAAAATAAATCCCACCAAAGCTTCTTTAAGGTCGTCAAAAACGCTTCTTCGCGGAGTGATTCCATGCAAATGTGCCGACGAAGTGGTCCCGGGGGAGGAAACATTTTAATGAGGCGTTATTACGGGCTATTTGATGTGAAATTAATTTCAGACGCGCCGTGACGGGAGGGGGAGGGGGCTGCGCAGAAGTCACCCTGAGGTGGCGCCACTCGCGCGTCGCAGCGCCAACCGGGTAGGGTTGGGTG
>BOPP01000205.1:686738-709066 GCA_017312745.1 Gryllus bimaculatus
ACCACGGCTCTCCGGAATAGAGGAGATCGGGCGAAAAGAATAATGTGATTTCTACAAGTCCGCGAGTCGGGATAGCGAAAAATATAGTGGTCATTAGAATTTATAAATTATTTCTTAATATAAGCAGCACCGAGAAAACAAGTAAGGAACACTGCGTATAAACTGATCCGGAACCACAGTTTTGGACTGTCGCTAAATAACAAGCTACTGTATGCTTTTAAAATGGATACTGTTGGACGCACCTTATCAGTTCCAATGATGCGTGTACAACAACCAAGTCGATAATAGCCGCGACTTGTTCCTAGTTATGGTGTAATGAAATTCATGTTGATATTCATTTGAAGCGCACGCAAACAGCTTATCGCGCTTCCAAACCTTGGAAAACAGTATAATAGACTAACCACTTACAGAAACATCTTTAATACAGCTTTGTAAGCGGTGTCTCAGCTGATGACTAAAATGTGATCAGGGTAATGACAGTCTACAGTGATAAGCGGATACCCCTCAGAAACATGCCAGAGTAAGGGAGTATTTGTAACAGGTACACCGCTTCCTGCGTTGTTTGAAAAAAATATTGGGGTTTCTTTACAACTAAAAAAAAGAAAAAAAAAAATTTAGCCAAAGAAACGCCACGACGCAGCTGCGAAAAAGGGGGGGGTCGCTAGGCATTACCCGAGTTCGTTACTATTGAGGCGAGGTTCTATAAACGTTTTATGGCGGACACTCGGCCAATATGTCAAGTGTGGCCCGCCTATTCAAGCGAACGTCAATAAAAATGACCCAGTGCTGAGTGCGCCTCTCGGGGGGGGTGGGAGATTTTTACAAACTAAAATCGCGTCAGTCCGGCCTGCACGTGACGAAGAAAAATACAGGTCCTGATAGTTTATTTTAACAACAGAAACGGAATCTGGCCGTTAAGCAAGAAGTACAGTGTGAGTTGTAGGTCTACTCAACGCTGCCACCCTGCTCCGGGAATTCACCAGACGGAAAGAGCGCTCATCGGGAGGACACACAGTTCTTGGAGAGGAGTGGGGTTTACCGGAAGGGTTGGGTGATGTTACTAAGGCGCGTCGTAACACTTGATGTTGTTCTTGAGACGCCGGAGTGGTCGATTAGACTGGTTGGGCTTGAGAGCGGCCAGCGAGAAGTCACTCGAATGTTTTGACTCGCCATGAGAAACCAATTAGTATTCAATCATAATCAGATAGATTCTGGTCACGATTAATTCACTTCAGCTTGCTCAGATTAATATCAAATCGAAGCACTTGCGAGAGGCAGAAGTTCGTTTAACTTCCATTCATGCCGATGAATCCGTGGCTGCCTGAGGTTGTGACGCGTGACTGGAGGTCGTGGGCCGCGGAAAGCGGGCGCGACATTCAACCGGCCACGCTGGGGCCCGATGTGTTCACCGCCCTCTGCCTGGAAGGGCGGCCGAAAGAGACGACAGGGGCGACTATACCACCTGGTGCGTGCAATGAGGCCCGCCAACAGAAACGAGGGTAAATAATCGCTTGGCTACCCGCATAAATGCCGGTCGAACATTTACTGACGAAGCGAGGATCGGAGAAAGTGGTGAGAATAACCATGCAAGACCATTGTTTTTTTATTTATTAAATTTAAGTAGATGCCATGTCATATGAAAAAAGGGTTCGGTTATATATTTCTAATTAAAGAAAATTGTAAAATCCATGTAATTCATCAAAATCATTATCAAATATTTTTTTAAGTAAATATTTGTTAAGCAATGTTTTTGACAATTATTATTGAAAAATTCCCATTACTCTTCAACAAACGCGGCAGCACGGTGAGGGTTTACAGAATATATGTGTGACCGGCAAGTGTTTATCCTTGTATTATTCATTGACTATCAACGTTTCGTACGAATCCACGATGAGGTTGACCAAGCGATCAAGGTTGGTGATGAGATCAAAGAAATAAATATACACCATAGACGCACTCTTGAGAAAGACTGTCTTCGCTGTGAAGGATGATTCATCCTACCAGAAGTCTTACAGCTTTCGACGACACAAAGCATGCTGTATTCTGTCTCCTGATAAAGTAAACCCATCTAAGAGTAGCTGAATCGATTCATACAAGTGAATCGTACATAATCAACAGTACGCATAACCTTAACGCGCAAAAGAGAACATCAAAAGCAAAAGCAGTCAGCACGTCGCGTCGCCAGGCGTCGACACACACTGTGTCGCCAGCGGGCAAGCATGGGGAGTGCGCGCCCGCGGCGTCTTGGGCAAGCAGGCTCGCACGCCGCCGGGAGTATGGCGCTCGCAGAGCTCCCGCGCCCCCGCCCAACCAACACTAAAATATACACTCGGCCAGTCGTTTCGCTCGCCCCCATTTATCTTATGTCCGCGAGTCATAAATTCCGCGTTTTTTTTCAGTCGCTGCCGCCGCCGCAGGCGATCGCTCACGTTGGCGAAAGGCAAGACGCGGTTGGGTTGTGAAGTCGTAAAGCAGCAAAAACACAGACGGTAACTCTAACGAAATTATCGACGTTAAGTAAGAGTTAAGCCTCGATGTATAACATTTTCAAAATGCAGGGTCATTCTGAAAGAAGTAAACACTTCTTGTTTGTGCAATCGTTTACTCTTGATTAATCTTATTCAGCTTTAATGAGCATTTAACTAGCTTTTAACCTTTTTTGATGGTTCTCACGCATTACCGAGCTACAATCTTCTCAGAAAAAGACCTTTATATTAAAGAAATTGAATTTTAATTGCTTGGAATTACTCTTAGCACATTTTCAGGGCCCATCGACAACAAAAAGGCGTGATAGGTCGTTTGTGTCTGTGACAATTTCCCACCGGCAGAAGAAACGTCGTGTAAACTACGGTTTCGAAGAGGGACAGGGTCTGTCGTTGAGACCAAGGAGTTTTATTTTTTTGTGAGAAATAAATTTGAGGTAAACAACCGAGGTTCCTCCTACATGTTTATTATTAATTTCATATGCGTGGGAAATTGCCATTGTAACTTTTGTATCCAGTTCTCTTGATACAGATGGAAACTATTGTATAATCCACAAACATAGTCCACACAAGTATAGTAATCAGGACAAGACTACACTGCCCTGCAAGCAACATTACAAAGTCATAATAGAAAATATGTGGAGACGCATATTGCCACTCTGCTTCGAATACACGGGACTCGTCCATCTTAATATGTAACTTGAACTCATCATTTGATTTATGAAAATGTAAAATATAGAAGGTAAGTCTCAATTTAGTAGAAAAATTACACCTACAATTGGCTTGTATTAACAACTGTGGCACATATAGAAATGTAAACTATCAAAGTAATAAAATACTATGAACTCAATTATTCAATAAAGTATCCTTCGTCCGTATCGCATGCATTTACCTTCAAGCTCTTCCTCTGGCTGTTCCTTCCGTTCATCACCTTCGTCCACATCTTTCGTTCGCCATATTCGGCCCTACCATGGCCCGCCCTGCCAACTCTCTCCCTCACCATGCCAGCATATTCTGCTCCAATGTCACCTCATAAACCCTAACGCCCCAGCCGCACGCACTGTCGGAACTACTGTGGCTGATCCTGTCCACTCCTTCCCTGCCCCCATCCATTTCAGGACGCCTCTCCGCACAATCTGTTCGATTCCCTCTCTCCTGACACAGCACTATTGTGCAGGCACGGGACTCGTTCTGCAAACATCAACTTTGATTCACCTTATTAACAATAGAAAACATACGTGATACGTCATAGCATGATTAAATAGCTTAATGAAATCAGGTGAATGGAAATATCCAAGATACAGTCCGGGCAAGTTATTGCAATCCTAATACAATGTAGATATAACAACGAATTGCATGTCTGGTTTGATTTCATGACTGTGATGAAAAATATGTTTAAGTAGTCTGTGCGTTATACTAACTTTCTTCGGATTTCCCACCATGCAGGAGCAACCTTTATATGATGTACGCTGCGGTGAAGTCGTTTTGTTTTCCGTATCCTGTGGCTGTTGTTTCCTGTGATCTATACCAATTCCCAATGCGCGTTAATGTAACTCGAAATCTTGTCTACACCTCTGTTTATATGATGATTTCGATAGGAACCCACAACTAAAACTGTATCCATTTATACCCATGTAAAAAAAACCTTATCTGGCGGTATGAAATGTATTGTTGTGAAATGTTTGTTGAAGTGTCGCTTCTCATAAAAAAATATAAAAAAAAAAAAAAAAAAATAAAAAAAAAAAAGATTGGTTTGCGAATTATTTCCATTTTTTCCCCGTTCCCTTTTTTATTACTACTCCTCGTTCCAATTTTGTAAACATTTGTTAAATCTAAACTAACAAAAAATAAATCCACCAAAGCTCTATATAAGAGCGTCAAAAAACGCTTTCTTCGGCGGATGGATCCATGCAAATGTGCGACCGAGTGTCCGGGGAGAAACATTTTAATGAGGCTTTATTACGGGCTATTTGAATGTGAAATTAATTTCAGACCCGGCCCGTGACGGAGGGGAGGGGCTGCGGCAGAAGTCACCTGAGTGGCGCCACTCGCGCGTTCGCAGCGCAAAGCGGGTAGGGTTGGTGGGGGTGGGCGGTCAAACTTTTAAATGTAGCCCTGAGAGAGGCGCGGCGACGGAAAGTGGCGGGGGCGAGTCAAGGTGGCGCGGGGATTGAGACCGCGCCGGGCTGCTCAGGATGGATGGGATGGGCCCCGTGGACGTGCCCGGCACGAGGGGCGCGCCTGGGCGGGGCGGCGGGGGGAGGCGCGGCGGGGCGCGTGGCGGGGCGCGGCCGAGGGGGCTGGGAGAGGCGGGGCGGGGATGGTGGGGTGGCGGGGCAGGCGGGGCAGCCGGGCAGAAGGCGGCGGAGGGCGGGAGGCGGGGCGGATGGAGGAGAGGCGGCGGGGCGGCGAGGTGTGGGGGCGTCAGAGGCGGCGAGGTTTTGGGTGGGGGGCCCGGGGGGTTCCAGAGCCGGTGGGGGCGCGGTGGGATGCGGCGATGGTGGCAGCCGAAAACCGCGGTGGAGGCCATGGCGGGTGCGGGGCACGGATGGCGATGGCGGTGGCGCGGCGGGGGGAGACGGCGGGCGACGGGGGCAGGCGGCGGTGGGCGGGTGGCGGCGGCGGGGGGGGGGCGGGAGACTTCGCGCAGGAGCTTCTAACGAGGCTGGAATGCAGGAACCGTTGTGTGCACGGGCGAAGGAAAGGAGGGCTTCTTCAAGATGTGGGCCGCTGGAAGGTAGCACTGCAGACTGTGCGACAGTTGTAAGCAAGGAACACACCAATGTCATGATAGATATAGTAAGGCTATGTAAGATAAAGATTATATTGAAACGGGAATATCAACAATAAAAAAAAAAACATGAAGTGACGATTTCTGTATCACAAGCACTTCATCAATTGCTTAAAAACACTCAACCAAACGAGGAGCCAGGCTAAAGCTTCAAAAACAAAGTCTACATTTTTCTGTTTTGTCTATGCTTTGGCAGTACAGAGAAAGTATAACAATGCTGCAGGAAGAAACGACAAATTTTCGCAGGAAAAATTCTTATTGCCGATCCCTGGTAACGAAAAAGAGAATAAACCTTCACTTTGGGAAGCGAAGACAATCAGGACGAATCGTCCAAGAATATATCAATTATAATTTTGAATTCTGGCGTAACAGAGGATCAGTATATTCTGCCAAACAGCACATTTCCGAAGATATATTCAAAACACCCAAACTGGTAAATAAAAAGTTGATTTTACATCAAATTCATACTTAATTACGTGGCTTTTTTATATATTTTAAACATTATTTACATACATTCCTTCACAACAACGCGAGGTAATTGCATGCATCACGTTAACTACTTCAATTCATTTAATACTGGATGTAATTCAAAGTTCGCCAAAATAAGTACAAATCCTATTGATAATTAGTACTACTACCGTAAACATTCTGGATAAATTATTCACAAAATTGAATGTAGATCATATAATTGGCTTCAAACTTATTAATCATTTTTATTTATTTAACGTCAGAAACAGTTAAAAACTGTGCGACGTACTATGGAATACAGGTGAATCTTTGTAGATTTCTTGTCCTCTGAAATCTCTGTTCTAACTCATTTATTTTAAAGTTAATTACGAATAAAGATAGCAAGGTCTGTTGTGGCCTAGACTATTAAAAACTGTTTGGAACGGCAAACCAGCTTCGCATTTTGGCTATAATTCCTAGTGTTCTATGATTAAGAAACGACTTACTGCAACAAGAAAATGGAGGGGATAATACTGAAAATTCTAGTTGTTTTTAATCAAATGCTGCATTAGAAATATCGATTGTACTAAAAAGGAAAGGAAAGAGTCGTTTTATATAAATTTTTCTCTAAATATCTTGTGTGATCACATTTTGTCAAATTTTTGTATATACGAACAAATATGTGCATTTTTTGTGTTTTGCGTGCTTACGATTTGCCAGGTTGATTGGATCAAAATTAGTTACCATAGAAAGAATGTTCAATAAGAATGTATTTTTCTTGGAAAGATCAAATATATGAAATTGGCATTCATGAAGTATTAGAAATTAATTTTTATGATTCAAATACTTCAAAAGTTGTATATTGAGACAATAACACAGTATGGTATAATTATAGTCGTAGTTTATTATTTACGTAATGATATTTCAAGTTCATTATTTGAAATCGTTTTTTAACCAAAATGGGTTCGTGAGGCGTTTTTGGTTGCAAAATAAAATATCGTAATGTGTCTCATACCTACTTCACCATTTGAATTTTCTAAAGAGGAACCGCTAGGGATAATATGTTGAGAAAAGTGTGAATGAGGCTGGCGTTCACTGTGAATGATGAAGATACATTTTGCGTTCATCATTTTAAGTCGTTCGTAGTTCAGTTTGTGGTTAGTAATTTTTCTGTTTTATATGGTCGATATGTGTGTGCTTCATGAAACATTAAAATTTGTAAGCTATGACTTTCGCACTTTTTTTCGTACTAGCCGAGTAATTGTAACATAATAGTGTAAGAAAATATCGTCAAGAAATAAATAGGACTCCATGGATCTCTAAACACCAGGATAGCTTGTATATGAAATGTTACATAAGAAGTATACACAATCTTCATAATCCTTGCATTACCTTTTTGGGCATGTTTTCCCTCAGTAATCCCATGCCCTGGAGGGGATGGGGAAAAACAGAAACGGAATATCTACGTAAAATTAAATCAAAGAAATACAATTAATACTTTATGCTGAAACTAAAGCGACTATTTCATTTTATCTGAAATTAATCTAAAAACTAAGAAATATTATTTTAATAACTCATCCAGCTTCTAATACAACAACAGAGTTAGTTATCGAAGTTGAAATCCTCTATTACGTTTTCTTCACTCAATGATTTTCAAAGTGTGGAACGTTCTAACTGGCCCACCTATTTGAAATTATAAATATAACTCAAGAAGTGATGTTAATTTGTTAATCCAATTATTGCTTTTATAATAATTTTAAGAATGTAGTATTAAAAACACATTATACAATTAAATGAAAGAATAATATTAATCTGAAATTCCTATTTCAGTTACAAAAATTTCGCAGCCCCTAAATACGTTTGCCAATCTCCGGAAGAACAATGAAGAAGTTGTTTTCTTTAATTCATTTTGCCTGCTCTCCTTTGCAAAAGAAAGCTTTTCACGATTTTTTCACGGGTTTTCGGATAAAAGTAAGCATCTCCAGTTCTTGGCACACACAGATCTGCAAGCTCCCCGCGGAAAGGAAGGCGAGAGGAAAATATTTGAAGAGGCATTTCCACGGGGCGGCCGACTCGGCAAACAAGGCGGTTGCCTTGGGACCCGGCACCGCGCGCGCTCGCCGCCCGTCTATTCTTTCCGTATCACAATCTCGCCTTCAAATTACATTGCTGGCTCCCGACTCTTTCACCTCTGGGCTTCTCCTGTTGCGCCGACCCTTCCCCATTCCTGTACCCCTCCGCCTACGCCCCCGGCCCCGTTTTACCATCCGCACTATCGATTCTCGTTCTCCACAGGTGCAGTCGATGACCAAAACGCAACGCATGAGCATCTATAAGAATACAAATAGCAAATGATGTCATTGATCGTATTTTACTAGCAAAATAACCTTCTTTTGAAATTCGTGGTATTTGTCTAGAGTAAGGATCATTAATGGATGATCTCAGACGCTTGAAATATCGTACTGCAATAAAAGGAAATTATTTACTCAATTTTTCGATATATGATCAATTGCTCATGGAGCCACGCAAGTATCGATTTTAGGCCCTATTCTTTTTCTACTATACTTAAACTATATGTCCTCGGCGATTCAAAACGGAATAATAGTTTTCTTTGCTGATAATACAAATATTATTTTAAATAAATGAACAGTACTAATACAATATCAGATATTTCAAACTGGTTCCATTATAGCAAATTATTACTAAAGCACGGAAAATGGTTTCATTTCATAAGACCTAAAATACCCAAAATATCAATTTCAAATAAACAACTTCAAACTCCATAGAATATAAATGTTGTGTTCTTGACTGAGGTTAAGATAATACAATTTTTGGGTCTTTCAAGTCAACGTCAAATTAAATATACATACAAACATTGAACATAACATTAAATTCAATATGCTGCGCGTTCAGAATTATTTCAAATCCAGTCATCCTTCATTCTGCTCGTTGGGTAAACGGGTATTTGGAGAATGTTCGTTCCCGACTGAGACACGGCATAATATACTGGGGAAACGTATCCTTTAACTGTTAGACTTTAAGATTACAGAAAAGTATTAAACGAATAATAAGTAAATCCCATCCACAAGATTCCAGCAAGCTTCACTTTGTTAAGCAAGGAATTTTAACAATGCCGTTTCTCTTGATTTTTAATCAATGCTAATTGTAAAACAAAATACTTACTCATGAGGGGGAACATATTTTCATCCAAAACAGACATCTATAACTATAATATTCGACGTAGTCATCTTTTTCATCAGGTGCCAATATTAACAGCTCGCTACAAAGCATTCGCATATCAAAAAGGTACTTTATTTTACACACATTTCCCGATGACATCAAAAGATTAAAATCGATTCTCTAGTTTGAGTGCCAAGTAAAATATTATTGGCAGCATAAATGTTTCTATACAATTAGAGTCCATTTGGTCTTTCTCCAGCTTAAGGGGATGCCGATTTTTTCGACAATCCAACGCGCCGGGTACCCTCACAGGGACACATTTTAACCTTCACACACGACCCACTTTCGGACTCCTCGGTCTGTGGTCAGCAATCTCACAAGGCCTTCGACCCACAACTCGAACCCGCGACCCTTCCGACCGAGGCGCTGTCAGCTCCAGCCACCTCAGCCATCCAGATCGGCATACAATTAGACACTGTACTGAACATACAAAAGGAAAATAATATGGGTTTTAACAATGATATATAATGTATTTGTTACCATTTGGAAAATTGGAATGTATAATTTTAAAAGGTTAAATGTGCCTTAACAAGCCTCAGGGTCAATGTCCAAATTTCAATCTGGTTTTTCGTTTAGTTTGTCTGAACCTTAGAGCAAATACTGACAGGTCCCCCGTTTTGTGTTTGGACATAACTATACCTTTAATAACAGCACATGTTTTCTTCTACTCTGTAGAAATGTAGATAAACAAATTACTGTTTGTTTTCTAATTTACCGTTTGTTCCCCAACAACTTTGCCGAAATGAGGCTTTCGGAATATCGTGAAGAATTAAACTCCAATCGCATTAAGTAGGAGCGGTTACAGGTCGAAGGTCGATCCCACACAGATCCATCACAGGCCAAGGCATCGTACATAGCAAATGAACGACGAATTCTGATACGATGAAAAAACGTAAATAAGACCTCGTGTTGTAATCGCTCTTATATATGCATATGGTCAATGATTGTTTAAACTATGCTATAATGCCTTGCTCTGCGGTGGATATGTGTGGGATGGACTCTAGCCCAGTAACTACTCCTTGTGTATGTGTTTGGGGGGTTGTGATATCCATGTTTCATTTGAGATGTATTTATGTATTCTAGGTCTCATGAGAAGTAAGGTTGGCACAGATTCTTTATTACTTATGTTCAGTATTTTTGTTCATTGTATAAGTATGTGTGAGTGTATAAGTATGTATGTTAATTCTGGCGTTGTTTTTTATTTTTATCACCAGCCCAGGTGATGGAATAAAATATTCCGAAGCTTTTGGTAAACTTAATGAATGTTTCAATTACAATGAACTTTCCAACCTCCAAATGTATCACTGATATACTAAGTTGAATTGTTTTGGAAACCCTCAACAATTACGTTATGGAATATAATGATTTTTTATTCAAATGAAATTTGTGAATGATTTAATGTTGTGTACATCTTTTGAAAATATTAGTACTTTTTAACATATTATTTGTGACCCTCTTAAAGATTAAAATATTGAATGGTATTGCCCAAGAATTTATTTTTGAAGGTCAATGTTCATAAAGATGTGTGTGTGCACTGAGTTTATGTATTCTTTATTCTCGACGTTTCGAGCGAATGAGTTCCCTCATCTTCAGAAGATCGATAGAGTTAAATTAAATGTTTTCTGTTATTAACTTTGTGGGGTGCGATGGGTACATAAAATTTCATTTCATTAGCAGTTTACCCGTAATCTTTTCTGAAGTATGGGAAATAATAAAAACCGATTTACTCAAAAAACGTTCCTAATGTTTTCTTATAATTTTTGAATGGGTAATGCTAAATGGACTAAATAATATGACATTAAGGCTGTTCAATGTTGTTTTCCTTGTTTTATGTTTGAAAAATTACATAAATGTAATTGTTTCTCTCATGTAGTTAAAAACTATATAACAAAACTTCTGTTAAATTTTATTCTGTATATGAGTACAAGTGTTCCAAACGATTTATTATGACGTTCATACAAAATTAAAAACATTTTTGATAAACATAATTCACATTTTTAGAAATGCTCAAATGACATTTTATCAATAACAGATCACATTTTTCAACGAACATTTTCTTATGGAACCAGTTTTATACTCTTTAGTAATATTCTTAAGTTATATTTCTATTCTAATCTTAGGAAAGCGAAAATTAGAGAAACTGTTGAAAAAGATATTTTAGGCGCCGCGCAGTAAGGTACCACCAGCAAAGAGTATGGGGCAAAACTGATAATTTAGCTAAGAATAAAGAGATCAGAAAACTAACTAGTCAAAAAAAGTCTGGACCATTCTGTAGCACTACTGGTTATTACTTCTGATACAATTGTGTGTACAACCGTTGATATCGAGAAAACTATTTGCCATTGGTAACTCGTGATGCATACAGTACTAATATTAGACAGCCAAATTATTGTATTTGCATATTAAATCTGTCAATGTACGGTTGATGGTTCTTTATCCAAGACAACTATTTTTAAGAAGAAGGAATCTGCGCACTTTTATAAATAAATTCCAATGAACCCTTAATTCTGTAATACCCATTTAATAACAAGTAACAGTATTAGATTATTTGAAAAAGAAACAACACATTTATATGATCGCCGAATATGCAGATGACATAAACTAAACCTTGTTAAAAACACCTTCAGTGGTCGAGAAAGTACCGAGGGTGTAATGATCGGGTTTATAATGAAGCGTTTTAATGCAGACGTGGGTGAACAAAGAGGGCAGCATCCCCTCTGCAACTCGCTACATAAATTGGTGTTCATGAGAATATTGAATATTCCTCTTTACGTAGAAAAGTATCCAACAATGCCTTGTAAGGTTGAATGAAAGTGACTTTTTGCGCAATTGGCCAAAGCTAAATTGTTTTATTCATTTTCGCAATGAGCACACCCAATTTGAAAGTATAAAATTGTTATTTCCCAAATGAGATATGTGATCAGCATGATCATATAATGAAGCCGAGCTTAATCGAATTACGGCAATTCGAATCAAATATGATTAATTTTGTACTTGTAACCATACTGAACCAAATGAGAGTTTGTTAAAGTCTGCGTATGGAATATTCCATTTCATCCATTCACTCTAAATATGAAACTGCTATTTTCCGCCAACATAGCCTCTAAATGCAGAAAATTATCCGGAATATACCCACGGAAAATATTTATTGAATTAGTAAATATATAAACATGGATTCGAAAAGTTTTTGTTTTTTTTAATATACGAATGCTAAGATTTATGAAATAATAAAAGCTTTTAAAAAGGAGCTGGAACATAATTGTATCGAAAAACTTCAAGTCAAAAAATTAATCAAATAATTACGACATACTGATTCCACTGAAGCCACTTCACTTGTCATTGCAATTAAAAGTTCTAAAATGCAATTTTTCAAAATTGGGAAGTATTTTCTGTTAATTTTACGTTATTTTATGCACACGCAGTAATTTTTAAATCTTCAATATTATTTAATAAATTAGTCATCGTTTGGTATTGCATAATTTTAAAAGACTAAATATGCCCGTAACAAGAAATGTAGGTTCTCCAGTTTCTGAGACAATGAAAAAGTTTTAGGTCAGGTGTCTTGTTCAATTTTCTTAATCAGTTAAGAAAATGCTGTAATTGCTCCTTGTTTTACTTCTGAACACAAATGTAGCTTCACTATGTGTACGTAAGAACTTCTATTGTCTTGGCAATAGCAAATCAAGTCTATAGGTCATTTATCGACGCAAATACATGTTCTGTTATTTGGGAGCGAACATTGTTAATTTTCAAATGTTTCTAAGATCTTTGTAGGTATTTTTATTTGTCATTGAACTATGTATAGTAAAGGCGGCAAGGGGTTCTGTTGCTCAAGTATACGTGCGCAGATTATTTATTTCCCAAATGCGTTACACACAAAGTGTACTTTTGACGAAAGTAAATGACGTAAATCCAACAAAATTACTTGAATGACGATGGATTTTCATGCAACAAAATGGTATTCAACGATTTTAGGAAAAAGTCTCTCAGTTTTGTAAGATTGAAGGGGACAAGACGTGCTTCACGAGACAGAATGTTATTTCAATTAACCAGCCTCATATTGCACGATTCCGTCGTATATTTAATCATCAATGGCAACAAAAAAACTATACCTAGGATGAGAGAAACGAAAACAAGCCTTGCTATACTAACAGACATTTTATCGTATTTTTTGTAAAGGATACGTAATTTAATATTCAGCTCAGAACCGAACTATTGGTTGAAATTTCAGGACAGGGGAACTGCTAGGTCATTAGCCTCGTCAGTTCATAATTTATTGGAGATACCAGCAAATCAGATAATTTATTAACAGATACCAACGTCAATGTTTTTCCATTTCTTTAGTTCTTCCATTTTGTTTGCTTATTAGATCTGGTTTTCTCTCCTACAATTTCATCGCTACCCTATTTGGTTCACGATGTGTATGTTTTGAACTGAACATTTTACTGGCTTGTTCATTTTGCAACTGCTACCAGGGACTATGTATCACAAGTTACCGTTACTTCACTTTACACTACTACATGGAAACGTAACCTGGCAGGTAGGTACGTAGTCACGAGTATCACAACAGTTAGTCTGAAATTTAAAAAAAAAGCTTTATCCAATCTTACTAAATAAAAAATGAAAAGTACTAGTGCAATATACGAAAATCCTTCATACAATTACAAAATACCAAGCCCTATATGCAGAACACAAAATATTGATACAAAATACAATCGCCAAATATTCACTACACATATACACTGTACAAATATACTGAGTAGTGCGTATACGTTTGTGTGTGTGAGGAAGCAAAAATGATTGGCCCCGTCAGGGAGCCGTTCCCGCGTTCGTCGGGCACAGATAGGAGAAACGACCGCCCAGGAATCTCGAGGCCCCGAGTCCGAGCCCCGCCTGGCTGCACGTGGGCGGTAGCGCGCGCGTCGCTCGACGCGGCCGCTGGCACTTGGCGCGCGCTGCGACGCAATCGATCTCCAGAGCGCGGGTGGCGGCGGGGGGGGGGGAAGGGGGCGTCATAAGTGGCCCCCCGAACAGGCGAAAGGTCATCGCTTCCTTACAGCGCAATCAGGGCGTATCGGGCTAATGTATCGCCAGCCCCGTGGGAGGAGGGGAGGGGGCCGTAGGCTAATTGACGCGGCCCCGCGGGACGGGACGGCGCGGCGCGCGCGAGGGGCCGACGCGGGCGTGCGGACGCCCTGCGCGCTGCGCACTTCTGCGCATGGGCTGACAGAGGCCTCCACGACCAGCACCGCGAGCCCACTTCAGCTCTCGCCCTTGGTCACAGCGATCACCATCGCTCGCGCCTCCTCCTTCCCTTTGCTATTTCCATGCTTCTCTTGTGCTTGGAGAGGCGAAGCCATAGATCGAGCGATCACCGTTTCAACACTAGCTTCTTGGCTGACGCGTCCTAGTCACAGGTGCCAACGTTTCGGCCGCCGTTCTCCATTCAGATTGCATTTTGCCCTGAGGAAGGTCGTAGAATGGCGGCCGAAATATAGGCACTTATGCGTAGGGCTTGCGTCTCTCAGACAGCCAACTAATACTGACTCCAGCCGTAAATAGATACTGACTCCGGCTGTAGAAGCTTACACTTCCTTTTCAACACATTCTTTAAATGCTGGGAAGAGGTAAAAAAGAAAGTCAGTCGCACGATCTCCAGGGACAATCCTTATTAAAGGGAGAAGAACATGTCAAAAAGGTCTACTCTACTCGTTCACCGTTGGCTAAAATTTTGAGAGATCATAGTTCATGTCTCACGAAGAACCACATGTGTACTCACCCAGTCCGACTCTCGGGCAAAATGCTTTAGTCGCGTCGGTAAACGTAAACAAAATGTTCAACTTGCTCATCGTCAAACGACTGACTCGTTTTGGCTTTAATTGGCATTAAAATTAACAAAAAAATATAAATGACCCATCTGTGGAATACTTCAAATTTTGTATTACTGCCTCCCGGACTATTTCTCAGAACTTCTGTTAATGTGTTACGTAACTGATCTAACGCTGCAATGTTATCTAGTGGCGAATAAAAGTATAAGCAAGGTAATTAGTTTCTTTAATACTTCAGATTTCTTATTTAGTCTCTCTCTGTACACACACACACATTTTAATATAATTTAATAATATACATATAATTTAAAAAGTATTGCAGTTCGTATTTCTCACTTCTAACATTGAGTACATTGAGAACGTAGTAGTACTTTATTTTATAGTAAAAATGTCCAGTTGCAACATTACGCGAATGGGAAACAAAATCGGAGTTGTCAAGCACAAGAAACAACCAGTGTACGATTTCTGTTACTTTGTTGACAATATTGTATTATTTTTATATTGTATTATACAATAATACAAATAGCTTTAACCTTTACGTAGATGAATGACACGAGAAACGTATACTAGTTTTTGTAGACTTCCCTTTTGAGTTTACCTCCTGTTCTTGTAATACAGAATGTTCTTACGGTATCGACCTGCTTACACTGACTCAACTCAACCAGTCTATATGAATTCATTCGAATGAATAGTATTTACCTTACTCCCAGATTTATTTAAATGGTGGATTCCTTATTTCTACTATTTTCTCTTTCCAAACATCAATTTGTCCCTCCCCTCTAAATCTCTACGAATTGAATTCGTATTCTCCTCCTTACGCTTATTCATTCTAATAACGTCGAACTGTTTTGAAAAGAAAGTAATACTTGTTGGAGTGCATTGTTCTATTTTCGTACTTCTAGTTTCAATTAAATACTCATGTATATCTCCTCAGTTTAGGTTCACTAGCAATTTTTTAAAACTTTCAATTCAATTCATCTAACTTTTGGGTTAGATATAAATGTGGCCTGTATCTTCAAAGATAAATAATAGATGCATCACCGAGAATAAGCCTCTAAATTAGCTTGAAATGACACCAACTATTTTTCATAAAATAATTAATCCGTTATCAATATTTGACCTTATTTTACTATAGAAAAATAGTTTGAGGCAAATATCTATGTTTATTCTACCCGTCTTTTTAGTGCTGTAATTACATGTTAATCAAAGAATCAAAACACTTCTTATTTTATGTGCTTTTTAGAAGGGCGTACAATATTTTGAATTTTAAAATAATTTTATTCCATTAATAAACTGACCGCTTTACGGCATGATGTCCTGTTTAGTACCGACAGTTACTAAATAATATCAAATAATATGATGGTGCAAAGCAACGAAATAATATCAAACTACCAAGAATTTACTCTATTATGTAACATAAAGTATGTAATTAATATACACCGTTACTGTTATGAGAACACTTTGCTTTGATTAAAAAAAATGTAGCTTCGCATGACTTTTTTCAATAACACTTGAATCAAAAGCGTTCTGGGAATGTTTTGACCCAAGATTCATTTTTATAGAGTTCGCATGACCGACTATGATGCTAATTACAACCGTTGTGCCACATCGCTGGACACGTGCACGGGTGCGCCAGGCATAATTGAATGTGAAAGGGGGTTACAAATGACTACGCTCACGCCGCACGTTTGCACGAAAGAACTGGAAACGACATGAAAATATCATCCCAGGTTGACTCACACACCAAGAGAATAAGGTGAACTGATGAAGGTATGGGTCAACTCTGAAGTTCTAGTATTTCCTCTAAAAATTATAATTAATTAGGACAGATCTTAAAATATTACGCAATTTGAAGTTGTAAGATATATTTGTCAGAAATATTGCATTACTAATACTGCAAATAGATTTCAAAATATATACACGGTGCATAAGAACTGCGAATAATATTTCTCAGTTGAAGTCAGTGTGTGTGTGTGTGTGTGTGTGTATAATGTGTGTGTGTTGGTATATAATATGACATTTTGTCTCTTGGTTCAGAGTTTTTCGATTTTGTTGTTTACTTCACGGATCGTTCAGAACATATTCCCAAACAATGATAGTAAATAACAGACTAAAACTCACCAGAAACTATAAACATGAACGATAGAATGGTATCATCAACACTGTGTAATAATTAGGTAAGTGTGTTTCCTTTGTAAAAACATAAATTAAAAATAATTTAATTAAAATCCTATCAAAATTACGTAGTAATTGTTACATTTACGTAAAATAATGGAAGTTCCGTCTCGTGTATTGTTAAGTGTGTAATGGAGGAGGATTTATCGATCGAGCTATGTTGCGCTTCCCCTTTTTCAATTTTCAAGAATGAGAAAGGCTATCTAGGTAAACAGCTGTGTTGTATAAGTTTATAAAATATGCACATCCACGGGTTTTTATTACGTTATTTTACAAGATATTGTTTTACAAAACATTTTGCATTAAGAACACACCTCTTCTAAAGTTCCATGCATGTGGATATATTATTTAGACCTAATTGATTTCATCCATTCACCTTACGGATTGAAGTTAGTGTGAGTAGTATGTGTGAGAGGATCATTCATAAGAACGTTAAAGATAAATTCAGATTGGATCGTCAACCCACGTCCATAGTCATTTATATTTGAAGTTGAATATTTTCTCATCAAATATGTGGAACCGTGTTAGAGTGATGATATTCTATTAGTGACATTTTTTATATGCAGCAGAGCAACTACAAGTGTTTCCTTCATGGAAACAATTATTAACATTCCGATCCCACACGGAAAGTTCCCCTATCAACGCGAGCAGGGCGCAGATCCAGAATGACAACGCTCAGCGAGGTGGCGCACAGAGCACGGGCCCTATCGTTGTTGGCGGAGTAATAATTACAGAAAGTTGGTCCTGTACAGAAGTTGTCGCGTAGTAAAGTGGGCCATCTCATTCTATTTAAACTTGCGCGCCCATAGCGACGACAAGGTACCGAAGGAATATGCAATACAGAGGGGAGAAGTTTGTATTTTGAAGTTTTAACTACCCCCATAATGCTATTCGCTGAGCAGAGCACGGCTCCGAAGGGGAAATTTAAAAGGACGCGGAGTAACAAATGCTTGCGCATCCAGCCCGGCAGCAAAAAACACGCGCCATTGTGCTCTTCTATTTTTCGATATTGAGCAGAGAGGGGAAATGAAGGTTCTTGATTTAATGCAAAGTTGACGCATTCACAGTGGGAGAAATAATTCAATGAATAAAAAAGTAAAGGGACGCTTGAAAGAGTGCAAAAATATCTCACGCTACGCAAATACAGTTTTACCAGCGTACAAGAGAATCGCATTCGTATTTTAAATGCTGTATCATTCAGCGTTGAAGATACTTCCATCCTTGCTATCTCTTCATCTAACCCTGTTAAAACAGCATCTGTTTAATTTCCTGCATTAATTTCAAAGATTTAATAACTTTTCTTCCGGATCAACTCCTTTGCACAGACTTTATTTAATCTCCCTCCCTCTCTCCCTCCAAGAAAAAAAGTTTTAGAGGACGGGCAAAGAATTAGAAGAGTTTCTGCAATCAGTTGCGTCTCACGGAGACGAGCCGCGCCTGTCGCTTTGACAGCCACGTGGAAAGTCTATGAGTATTCTTACTAGCTAGATCGTCATCTACGTTCGAAAAAATCGTCATTTTGCTATATTTAGAAACGAGTTAGAATAAATTGACAAAGAACATTTTAAGAATATCTGAATTTCTTTACATATCAGCGAGAATTCTTGAGCCGTGGAATATAAACAATACCGTTATGCAATAAAAAGTATTTTCATTGTTCAAGTAAATGCATTTGAATACTTTTACTATGATTAGCTTAAATCTAGCTACTAATATATTTTAGTAAAAATACATTTGCCAACAAGAATATAAACCAATTCATTTGAAATTTGAAGTATTATGTGTTAAAACTCTTAAATTATGTTATGTCTGGAGGTCATTGACAAAGAAATTTAAGGTCTTATCGAGTTGTTGTAGACTGAATGTAACGCGTCAGTCTCTCGATACTCAAGTTCCTAAAGAACTATTTTTGAAAAACATGTGAAATAATAAAAGTTTTTCGCAATATTTTAATTGATTATTAAAACTAGGTGACGTGAAAATCAATGCCAATTATGTGTGAGTGCGATAGTGAATATGTTCTACGCTTTGCCGAATAAGATATAACTTATCAAGCAGCTTCCAGTCCAGAATGTTCTCAACAAATTAAGAAAAGATTCATTTTAATGTTCTTCTCTGATTTTGCAAAACAAATATAACGGTTAAAACATCCTGAACTTTGTACAATGTGTAGCGCAAATGTTATATACTTCAATGCAATAACCTAGTTTTAAAATGAAATACATTTTAACTAATCAATGAATGTAATTTAATTCTACAAAAATCATTTACTTTGTTAGAACGACATTATTTTGTTAGTATTTACATACATATAACGTGTTATGTTTTAAAATAACACTACGAGTTAAAAAAATAAAGTGTTAATTTTAAAGCCATTTTATTCATGAATATATTCTCCACGCACACAGTGGATTATACGTCGTCGTTTGGTACTAACTAAATAATAAAAATAAGGTAAGATGATTGATTATTCTTAGAATATATAAGAATTCGAATGAAAATTCGTAAAAAAAACTTCCTTTTGTAGTTGCAAATCCACTCTTTGCACCTTCCTTGACAAAAACAGCAGAACTACTTTTATTATTATTATCATTCTTCTTCTTCTTAATATTATTATTATTATTATTATTATTATTATTATTATTATTATTATTATTTATCTTTCTTATATAATTATGTTACGAGGAAGATTGCTCTCATAAACTACTTCAAACTTTTCCTCGCTTTTTCCTCACTTTTCATGTCTCTACTTCGGGGACATGACTAGCTCAAAAGTTGGGTCGTGACTTGCCCATATCTGCCACTTCCTGCCTGGGAACCGACCACGCGGTTCCAAAGTAACTAGCAAACTTGAGGCTTCTCAAACTTGGCAGACGTTATTACGAAGATTGACCTATTTGTGCTTCTAGTTCTAGATTGTGCGAGTCGCATTGGGGCATTTCGAACAGCTTAGAAAATTCGGGCGTAGGTAAGTACCTATAAACCGTTATTGAGGGACCTGTTATAATGGCTTATAAAAGGCAATTCCGCCGTTGCCGTGCCCGCCTTCAGCGCCAGGGTTGGTGGCGACGGCGGCGGTACCCTTTTGCATAATAATGACCTCCAAGGGCGGGAGCGCTCTCGCCAATCCTATATAAGGATATAACTAATGTTGCGCAATTACGAGAGGCGCGGCGCGACCCGGCGGCTTGTCTTTATGGGGGTGGGGGCGTTGAAAGCACGGCCTGCCCGATGCAGTTGCGCCTGTCCGGCACGGGTGGTTTTAGTCGGTGTCTTCAGCTCTGGATGCTAATAGCTATTTCAGAACGTATACGAGCTAACTTTCTGAGCTCTGAAATTGCTACGTCTTTCTCTCTTGCCATAATAGTTTAATTAGGTAAGGATGGAAACGAGTGCTTTTGTCAATATTTGATCGCAAGAAACCTTTCTCTTTCTGCAAAAAAAATATTTCCATAAGTAATAAGGCATGATTTTAATAGTTTTACGTTGAGGTATTGCTCTATTATTTGGAAAATATACTTTCCGGCTATTTTCGTGGCAAGTTACGAATATTTTTCATTGAGTTTGTTAGATTTTTGTAATGTCACACGGCAACTGATATTCGTTAACTAAATAATAATAAACTAACAATAGAGTGCCCATTGGGCATCACGGTCATTCTGGACTGTGCCCGAACTAAACCCTGGACGTGGTGTTTACATTTATCAAATTAACCGGTGAAAGCGTAAGCTCCCCTGGCTGGAAGTATTTACTTAAATTTTTATTTTCTTTCCTGTACATAGACTTTTCAACTTTCTCAGACTATATTGTCTTTTATTTTAAAAACAGCAAATTGTTTAGGATAACTGTTTTACATGAATATAGTAATGTGATACATGTTAGGCAATAGCGAAGTTTCGGAAAATATTTAGTATCAGTTGAGGATGCCCGTCTACAGGACAACCAAGAAGATAAAATCTCTCCGGAATTAATATGGTTGAAACTCATTTTTTCAGAAAACGTGAAAATATTTAAAAAAAACTTTTACACTCAAAATGGAATGTTTGATTACTTTTCGTTAAAACTTACAAGTTTGAAATTGTAAATAAAAATATCTTGTAGATCTTATATTACTTTACTCCGTATTTATATTTTGAGTTGATGAGAATAGCTTAATATTTCTGCATCAGAAATACTATTTATTTCTGAATATACTTTAATAAATTTATTTCAAGTTAAATAAAATGCGTAGTTTCTCAGTTTATGGGTCAACCTTCACCTTTTTGAAATTTAATCAGAATAATGATACGAAATGCAAATACAATGATAATAATAAGACATACTAAAGGTTTATGTGTTGCTGATCTGCATTGCAATGTTTTTTTCAGCTACTTTTTAACTGTCCTTTCACCCGAGAAAAATTCTCTATAAAATCAAATTTCACTGTTCGTTAAAGAAATATCACCGACCTTTTTTTTCTCTCGCGCGTGCAGGACGAATTGCAGGAGAGAGTGAATCCAATTAGAAAACTTGGAGAAGTCGAGGCCGCTGCAGCATTAAGGGAGTTAGCGAAGTGAATCTGAGGAAAATCTTAAATAATTAATACCGTTACTTTGATAAGGTGGCGCCAGTTGCAGCAACAGCTGGAACTCCCGGTGTCGGTGATGGCGCCAGGAGGAGCGGAGTGGAAGAGTGCAGGTGGCGCCGCCTAGCGGGAGTTGCCGGCAAGCAGCCGCGCCGCCTCACCGCCCACGCCGCCCACGCCGCGCGTCTTCGATAGAAATGATACGACTTCAAATTTAATTTTATCAGGTTTTCTTGTGACTCGTCGCTCCTTTCTTTGTGTTCCGGCACACCTTTCCTTAAATTGCTATTCTGCCGCTGCCTCCTCTCTCCGCCCACCTCCAAGCGGCGCCCCGCCGAACGGTTCGCGTCTCGAAGAGCAGCGCCCGGCGCGTCGCCTCCCTCAGCGCGACTTTTAAAGAACCATTCGTTATCGGCCGTCCACTGCCCGCCAGCTCACGGCGCGTTTGTTACAGCTCTGGTCAGATCAACTTCCCACGCGGGAGGTTGGCACCCATGCCCCCCTCCCCGCCCGCTAATGTCATCCATGAGACGACCGCCCCTGGCGGGTCGGCCGGACTTCGGGAAGGGAACTTAAAATAGACTGACTATTTGATTCTGTGTTGTGAGCGGAGAGAAACGAACCGAAATTCGGTTGCATGTCGTAATTTAAAGAGTTTTCAACATCTGAATATCTCGTGCAAGGAAAAACCAACCGAAGGATCTCACCTTTTATACATTCGTAACCGTATCGTTAAAATTATATTCACTTATTGCTTGTGTACGAGCGCTTTTGTCAATATTTGTCAATTCAATGTGTAA
>BOPP01000205.1:709091-724603 GCA_017312745.1 Gryllus bimaculatus
TTGGTTTTTCCTTGCACGAGATATTCAGATGTTGAAAACTCTTTAAATTACGACGCAATTCCGTCGCATACAAACACGCGTACAGATCGGCCCCATTACCCTTTAGCGACGAACAGAAATCTTGAGGAATTGAGAAATTGGCTCTGGAATGTTTTCGGTTCGTTTCTCTCCGCTCACACACAGAATCAAATAGTCAGTCCATTTAAGTTCCCTTTCCGAAATCCGCCGCACCCCGCCAGGGGGCGGTCGTCTCATGGATGAGCATTAGGGGGCGGAGGGGAGGGGCATGGGTGCCAACCTCGCGCGTGGGAAGTTGATCTGACCGCAGCTGTAACAAACCGCGCGTGAGCTGGCGGGCAGTGGACGGCCGATAACGAATGGTTCTTTAAAAGTCGCGCTGAGGGAGGCGACGCGCGCGGCTGCTCTTCGACGAGCGAAACTTCGCGGGGCCGCCGCTTGGAGTGGGCGGAGAGAGGGGAGCCCGCAGAATAGCAATTAAGGAAAGGTGTGCCGGAACACAAAGAAAGGAGCGACGCAGTCAACAAGAAACCTGATAAAATTAAATTTGAAGTCGTAATCATTTCTATCGAAGACGCGCGGCGTGGGCGGCGTGGGCGGGGAGGCGGCGCGCTGCTTGCGGCAACTCCCGCCTAGGCGGCGCCACCTGCACTCTTCCACTCCGCTCTCCTGGCGCCATCACGACACCGGGAGTTCCAGCTGTTGCTGCAACTGCGCCACCTTATCAAAGTAACGGTATTAATTATTTAAGATTTTCCTCAGATTCACTTCGCTAACTCCCTTAATGCTGCAGCGGGCCTCGACTTCTCCAAGTTTTCTAATTGGATTCACTCTCTCCTGCAAATTCGTCCTGCACGCGCGAGAGCAAAAAAAAGGGTCGGTGATATTTCTTTAACGAACGTGAAATTTTGAATTTTAAGAGAATTTTCTCGGGTGAAAGGAACAGTTAAAAATGTAGCAGAAAAGACATCGCAATGCAGATCAGCAACACATAAACCTTTAGTATTGTCTTATTATTATCATTGTATTTGCATTCGTATCATTATTCTTGATTAAATTTTCCAAAATGGTGAAGGTTGAACCCATAAACTGAGAAACTACGCATTTATATTTAACTTGAAATAATTTATTAAAGTATATTCCAGAAATAAATAGTATTTCTGATGCAGAATATTAAGCTATTCTCATGCAACTCAAAATATAAATACGGACTAAAGTAATAAGATCTACAAGATATTTTTATTTACAACTTTTCAAACTTGTAAGTTGTCAACGAAAAGTAATCAAACATTCCCATTTTGAGGTGTAAAAGTTTTTTTTTAATATTTTCACGTTTCTGAAAAATGAGTTTCAACCATATTAATCCCAGGAGAATTTTATCTTCTTGGTTGTCCGGTAGACGTGGCATCCTCAACTGATACTGAATATTTTCCGAAACTTCGCTATTGTTAACATGTACCACATTACTATATTCATGTAAAACAGTTATCCTAAAACAATTTGCTGTTTTTAAAATAAAAGACCAAATATAGTCTGAGAAAGTTGAAAAGTCTATTTATAGGGAAGAAAAATAAAATTTTAAGTAAATACTCCAGCCAGGGGAGCTTACGCTTTCACCGGTTAATTTTGATAAATGTAAACACCACGTCCAGGGTTTAGTTCGGGGCATAGTCCAGAATGACCGTGATGCCCAATGTGGCACTCTATTGTTAGTTTATTATGTTTAGTTAACGAATATCAGTTGCCGCGTGACATTACAAAAATCTAACACAACACAACGAAAAGATTCGTAACTTGCCCACGAAAATAGCCGGAAAGTATATTTTCCAAATACAGAGCAATACCTCAACCGTAAAACTATTAAATCATGCCTTATTACTTATGGAAATATTTGTTTGCAGAAGAGAGAAGGTTTCTTGCGATCAAATATTGACAAAAGCACTCGTTTCCATCCTTACCTAATTAAACTATTATGGCAAGAGAGAAAGACGTAGCAATTTCAGAGCTCAAGAAAGTTAGCTCGTATACGTTCTGAAATAGCTATTAGCATCCAGAGCTGAAGCAACCGACTAAAAACCACCCGTGCCGGACAGGCGCAACTGCATCGGGCAGGCCGTGCTTTCAACGCCCCCACCCCCATAAAGACAAGCCGCCGGGTCGCGCCGCGCCTCTCGTAAATTGCGCAACATTACGTTATATCCTTATATAGGATTGGCGAGAGCGCTCCCGCCCTTGGAGGTCATTATTATGCAAAAGGGCTACCGCGCCGTCGCCACCACGACCCTGGCGCTGAAGGCGGGCACGGCAACGGCGGAATTGCCTTTATAAGCCCATTATAACAGGTCCCTCAATAACGGTTTATAGGTACTTACCTACGCCGAATTTTCTAAGCTGTTCGAATGCCCCGAATGCGACTCGCACAATCTAGAACTAGAAGCCAAATAGGTCAATCTTCGTAATAACGTCTGCCAAGTTTGAGAAGCTCAAGTTGCTGTAGTTACTTTGGAACCGCGTGGTCGGTTCCCAGGCAGGAAGTGGCAGATATGGGCAAGTCACGACCCAACTTTTGAGCTAGTCATGTCCCCGAAGTAGAGACATGAAAAAGTGAGGAAAAAGCGAGGAAAAGTTTGAAGTAGTTATCGGAAGCAACAGTGCTGTTCTCCTTACTTCATTATTTATGCTCCAAAAACGTACCAGCAATATTCCTGACTAAATTCATACGTAGTTCTTAATACATGAAAGAATTATTTATAATTGTATAAATGTTTCAACTTCAAATTTCATTTGTTAAACAATATTTTATTTCAGACTCATCATATAACATTGAATTTCGTTTTTTTTTAAATCATTATTTTACAAGTGCAGTGAGCTATTCGTTAATATGATTTACTTTCCAGATCCAAAAGTAGAAGTGACCAATATATGAATGCCAGAGATAGTTAAGTACGAGTATTGAACTTTCTGACGGAAAGTCGAACGAATAGGCCAAAAAACGAATAAAAAGTTTTTTCACCAAATCAAGACTTTTACTCAAAATATTTTCATATGAAATATTGTATGTGTATTCCAATTAAATATCCGTTTTTATAAAAAAATTAAAAAAATATTCATTAATGTTGGTATGCATTCTTAACATTAATATTGTAAATAGAGAACACATAAGTTATCGTCTTTCACACGCTATTTTTAACGGTTTTTTGAGTTTACAAAAATAAATAACCAAACTTATAACTACCAGGAAGGTGAATTTGCATCAACAAAGGGATCATACCTGTCGCGAGAATGTCATTCTTGTAAAAGTCGATTAAACCAATGATGCGAAAATATTCGACCGACATAGAAATCGACGAATATTAGAAGTAAAAGAGGCTAAGTTTAATACTTCAGGCAGAGTTAATAGTGATGGAGGCTGTAAAACATGTTTTAGTTTAATTTTTAGGTTATCATGGCGCTAATAATTCCAGTGTTAAACAGTTTATTAACAAGATTTAACATTGTGCGAGTTCTCTGAAGGATATGCAAAATTGATTGTGCTCATCTACATTTTAAGTCATGAATTCAATCTGGCACTCAATTCTCATCTTGCTCATAATACGCCCTTTTAAAAATTATACTTTTCTTCTGTTTCTCTTCTTGATACGTCCGAATAAAGTTCACAGCTAATACGAATAAAAAATACGATTTTTAAATAGTGAGTACGTAGTTCAAATAAATAATCCTCCTAAGTTATATACGAGAGTTATCTGTGAGTACGCAAAAGAACTGCAACAAATGGGATAAAATCCAAAAGTTAAAGCTAAACAAAATGTATGAATTTATTTATAATATCGGGAAGTTCTAAGCTTGTTTGAATGAAAGCACGTTTGAAATAATTAACGATCGGAATAACCCAAAACGTTACAGAACAAATTCGATCCGTATTATTTATTACATGAAGCAGTGTTCAATTGGATGTGCACCGTGGTTTGTTTGTATTATTTTTACTAGTTTTTGAACATCTATATCATTCAAGACGTGTTATTTACAAAATGTATAATGTATAGTACATGTTCACATAATAAACATGCAATATTACTTTAAAATATCACAAACAATAAACACATGCTGCAATAACCGACGTAACTGAAACCGAATTCCTGAAGTGCAGTGAATAAATGAGTTGCGAAGAGGAAAAACTTTATTAAAACGCCAGAGTAAGAATTAGAATAATGCATTCCCACGCATAAGTTCGAAAACATTTATGAATCATGTATTATGGAAAGTTAACAATTACTGAAAACTCCCATTAGTATTGTGTAAGACGGTAAGAAAATAAGTACAATGAGGCTCTAATTCCAGCAGATTTACATGCAGTTGCAGCGAGGGGACATCCGTTCTTGAGCCAATATAATCCCGAGTGGCGCGCGTGTAAATATCTCGAGGCGAAGCGGCGAGCGCCTTATTTCCTGCGAGTGAATTCCGCGCCGCCATTTATCCCTAAACAAGTAATGAAAGCGAATAGTTACAGCCCCGGAGTGGCCCCCCGCGGGAGATATAAAGGCGGTGGCGCCGCGCCGCGGCAATTTAGAAGTTGGCGCGCGGGCGGGCGGTGCGTTTAGGGCGTGCCCTCCGAGGCTGTAAAATCAGCATAATACCGTGATTCGGAGGGCGCGGGACGGGGACGAGGCCAGAACCCGGGGCCCAATGCCGCAGGTGAAGTTGGCGCGGGACTCAAGCCGAGATGTGGGACAAGGGATGGAGGATGGGGGGGGGCGCGAGGCTCGTCATGCGCAGGGCATTGGGATGGAGAAAGGTAAACAACTGGGATGAGTGATGCTGGGTTGTTATAGCCTTTTTGAATATTTAGAGCTTTATGTTCATTATTTATTAAACCAAAATTTGTGACATACTTACGTTGAGATATGAATAAAATGGCGTATTTTGCATGATGAGTCGAATATTGTAACGGTCTATGGGACTCTTAAACGGAGTGACATTGAGTGGCAAGAGTAAACTATAGTGGCCAGTGAAAACCCAAAGCTATCATTAACGAATAATAAGTGACTGCTCGTGAGAATAGGAATAGTTTACTTATTTTATTCACCACAGTGGAAAAACAAGCTAAAGATATCCTTGCCGATATAAATAAGTAATGGTGAAAGATAAAGGAACAAACATAAATTTATGAAATCAAGGTTGTAAAGAAATTGCAAATTTTATTTTCTTATAGAGAAGCAAGTTAACTAGATGAACATGAATAATTGAGTGCGGAATTTTGAAAACAGAAAAAAAGGAGACATTTTCAAAACCTTTTTTTAAACCGCCGGAAGTTACGCAAGTTATTTACGAACTGGGAATACTAAAATACAAGCTAAAACTCGTATTAAAAATGTAATGCTGTTAAAAGTAAGTAATAAACAGCCGAAAGTGAAAACAGTCCTTTTGTTTAACAAAAACTTCAGGTGATTTTAAGATTCGGCGGAAGACGAATGTCAGTCAGTATTTAGAATCGGCTTAGGGTGGATGGCAGTACAGAGGTCGTGTAAAGTGTAGTACTCGAGGTTATGAATGTTGATTTTTGGTGTTGCCATGTGAAGGCGAACATGGACTGATCTGGATATATGGAATGGGATGAAAATGAATTCGAGTCTAAGTGGAAAGGCAACTTGAAGACAACAAAGGGAAGTTCAAGGTTTAGACTTTTATTTCCGGAGTTAGCACGTAATATTATAAGACGGTGAAGAAATAAGAAAGAAAAGGGAAAAAACTAATATACAATGGCCATTAGAGAATGAATGCGCATTATGTTAATAAATTTGAGTATTAAGTGCGAATGTGTCGTAAATATTTTTCTTTTGATTTTAAGGGTATTTGTTTATGATTTGTGTCATGTAATGTATATGTTTTATGAGTTTGAAGAGGCAGCAAGTACGCTGAGAAATGGTAGCATAGTAAATAAATGCTGCACCGTTATTTGGCGGTGACAACAATTATCAAAGGAATTTTTGGTGTTTTCTTCATTTGGAAAAAAAATGGGGCAATTACGTGTTATTCTACATTTGATGGTAAACCTCCCTTTTCTCTATAGGAGGGGCTTCCGCCCTCACGATCTAAAAAAATTTTACAAACGGCCCGAAATCCTGCTAAGCGTACTATTACTATTTGTATTCACAAATACGAGGAAATAAATGTTCATATTTCCTTTTACATAAATAAAGAAATATAGGGAACCGTGTCATGTGTACGCACATCATGGGGTGAAAGTAAGTAAATACTATTAGAAGCAGAGACTTCACAAATCGTTTTAAGACCTTCTGACAACCAATATTCGCTTTATGCAATGCAATATGGAATATAAAACTCGCCTCATTTGTAACGTATTTTTGCGATAAAATTCCTCTTTACAATACAAAGTAGTTATTTCTCAATGTATATAGAAGCTAAATTTGTGTTTTATTGAAAAATGTATTTTATTGACGTTGAGAATTTTGGACATAAAGACTTTAAAGCTGAGAAACATCGTTCCACTGAAGTTCTTACACCAAATTCCGCACTTTTGGGTATCCAGTAACACATTCTTGCATTGTAAGAAAAATTGTTGAATATATCTCATGTTTTAAGTATTTTAGTTCGTATTTATTTGTTTTATTGCGTTAGGAATTAAAAAACACTAACTCTACAGATATATAGGATTCAAGAGTATCATTATTAAATAGGAATCTTTTAGTTAAATTCTTTGCGAGGGAACTCAACGTCATCACTTGACACAACAACAGCTAACGAGATCAAGATGCGATTTGTCACTTTTTAATAAGATGTATATTAAATAGTACTCACAAAAACTTCGCCTGTGCACGCGCCAAACTCTTTCCAGAGCAGGTACATCACTAAAACTAGCTTACAGTCTTACCTGAAACAACAGAAAAGAACATGCATGTATTACTAAGGCGTTCTTTTAAGAAAAGTAGAAAATAGTTATTTTCACAACTAAAACGTAAATATATTTAGCACAATAATCATGAGAAAATAGATAATTTAGTTTCAAGATACAATAGAAATTTTCCTGTTATGTTAATAGGAAAGGTAACAAAATGAATTATTTTGCACAATGCACTGAAAAGCAAAATACAATAATTTAATACATGCAGCTGAGCATTGTCAAACGCTGCCGCCAGTCAATTGTTTTACTGGGCAACCTAATAGTGGCATAAGCTTTGGTAGCGCAGCCCTTCTTCAATTTTCATGCCACCTTATTGTAACGAGCATTGCATCATTTGCCGGAATCCGCTGCGCGGAATGCGGCATCTGCCGGCGTCTCCGAACTGGACGGTCCCGAGTTGTTCGCGAGTCGCGTACAAGTATGACGCAAGTTCCGGATAAGTCCAGCCAAGTATAAATTCGCCGCTGCTGGCGGCCGACAGTCTCAGACTGAGTCTGAAGTGGAAGATGAGCTGTGAAGTGGGCATTGCGGTGAACAGTGATGAACAGCAGTGTAGAGGACCATGATCTGCGCCGTGAACTACAGCCAGCGCAGAGAATTGTGGCCAGCGCAGTGGACTGTGGTCAGTGAATCGGACAGTGCGATAGTGTAAGAAGAAGTGAACAGTGTAAATAAATAATCAAGAGAAGTGAGACGTGTGTAAGGAAATAACCAAGTGCAACCTCTCTGTACGTAATCAAGTATTTTTAGTGTATCATTAAGACGCAAAATACGAGTCTCTGTTACTTGTGTTTTAATTCACCACTAAGAAACGTATTATTATTATTATTATTATTATTATTATTATTATTATTATTATTATTATTATTAGCTGTGGCACTTCGGGAAGAGGCACAACGAGAAGAAAACTAGTGGCACAACACATGCACCTATTTTTTCCCATAATTTGTCACTTTAGCTAATTGTGATTCAATAATGAATTTATAACAACCTTTTGTTATAATTCAATACGATCTTAATCATACTTAATTCCCATTAACCTACAATTGAAGCTACAAGTACAGGAATCGTGCAGAAACGCTCGCTTCTCGGTACTAATCCAATGCGCTCCACAGATGCTACTTTTGTCCCCTCCACAGTAACCCTGTAGAGAAGGGGAATTTATTTTCTTTAAATTATGTACATTATACTGCTGCCTTGCGGCTTAAGCAGCTAGAAGAGGGGCTTTTTCTTACAGCTAAGTTTTGCATTCTAGTCTTAAATTTAACTTACTTGCACTTTGGTATTACTAACTTACACTACGATCAGTTTTGTTAATACTACAGAAATTGTTATTTTACGGGTGAGCTGTTTACGGGTGTCCAATTTAGGAAACTTTAACTATTTAATAAAATCCCTTTATCAAGATGATCGGGAAACACAAAATTACTTATCTATTTTATTTACAGTCGATTTAAGTGTCAAATATTAGAAGCCGTTTTTATGTCTAAATTGAATTTTGAATTCGGCCTTAACGATTATCTCACCAAAATAGAATAATAGCATTAAATTAAAACTGAAATTTCGCAGGTCATAAATTTACTGAGATAAAATATTTAGAAGTTTCATGTTGTTAATTACAAGAACACAAAATTAAATTTCCTAAAAATTTCGAAGCTTTTCAGAATGGAAATATGTTTATACATTTTGCATTCATCTAAGTTGGTTTGTGTAAATATCAAAGTAATGAAGTATCTGTTGTCTTTTGCTTTTTTCAGTTCCATTTCATATGCAAAGAGGTACCGGAACGCCGTTTCCTGAAATCAAGCCCCGTGTGTAACCAATTCTACTAGTCAGCCTTACAGAACTTTAATACTGACGCGTTGCTTCGTTCAAACACTATGTAAGAAAACAATTCTGTAAACTATTTATTGTCTATAAGGCAGTTTAATACTGCTTTTGAAAATATGTACTGTGAATATGGTCATAGCATGTACTAACATTTTCAATCACTGGTGTAATGTAAACAGTAATGACTATGCATTCCTTGTACAAAAATGTATAAGTAACAAATATGTAAACACGCAATGAAAACCTTTTATTGTTATCTGACAGAATAGTCGCTAATAACCTCGCTGTTGGGGCGACTATAAATAAATTAAACCCATAAACAATTTTTTTCAATTTGTTTCGCATTTAGCCATCTTACCTGGCTGGACCCATTTAGTACAATCAGCAATGCTTGATTATCTCAATTTTATAATTCAATAAATTTCACCTTCTAAAATTCCATACATATTTTGGCAGCTACCTCAAGAGCATTGATAACTTCCATTTCCCGTCTCAAGCATCTTTCCATCAACCTGCGGAGCACGCTGCTTCTGCTGTAGCCATCAGGTCATTCGCAAGGCCCTTTTCCTTGCTGCCCTTGAATGAAGATCTTGCACCCTTACAAATTTTTAATTATGTATATATTTAGCTGCACGATGGAGAAAGTAAAAATGCCTCTACAGATGAGTATTTCTTTCGGTTTAACGAAATGGTACACGAACTGATGAGGGCACTTCTCCAGGAATCAGCACAAAATGAAGCGTGACATCTCTGGAGATCACAGTGTCAACTAATGATATCCCAACTCTCAAAATCTTGAAGCACAGGTTTTTAAAATGTGGCTTCAGCTACTTTGATTTAATCTCTAGAACTCGAGGCAAGATCTATATTATAAAAAACATTAGTGTGTATTTTATATTCATCCATTTTTATTTCTTTAATTGAAACAACCTAAGAAATATGATTTATTAGTTGTAAACTAAATTGTACTAATGCAAAAGAAATGTAGATGCTGATAATATTCCAGGTAATATTTGATATCCTAACGATCCAAATCTTCAAAATAAATGACCTGGTAATTAAAAGAATTAGGCCCAGACAACATGAGCAAATATTACATAGGGAAGTCATTTCGGAAGACGTGTGTCCAAATGTCACACTACAACAAATAAGTATTTTAAAAAAATTCAATAACCCTGGAATACCATTCATACTGAAAAGCAATATGATGTCAAATATTCCACGCAGCAAATAAAAATATTCAAACGGTCTGCTTTAAAATACTACATTTCTCGGTTTATGTATTCTAATAAAAAAGTTTATGGCATCATCATTTGTCTGGGTGAATATGCGCAGCATATTTCAGTCGTGACCAGCCTCGCTTAGCGCTGCATTCGAATGTTAGACCAGGAACTCCGCACGTTCTTAACGCTTTGAAATGATACGACTGTTACATATCACAATCACTAAATTGGTCCATAATTATCTGAACTCATAATTATTTATTCTGGAGTAGTTTCTTCTCTGCCTACGAATGCGAAATCTGTAATTAAAATCTGCTCTAATCGTCCTTCAGACATTCTCCATTTTTAATAATAATTGAAGGTCTAAATAAATTGTTTTATTTCGAAAATGTACAAAAATTAAGCCTCATTAGTAAGAAAAATATGAGAAATGTATGATGAAAAAATCGGTTTAGATTTTGGAGACACATGTAAATGGAGATTAGTCAGAAGAGAGTGGTTGTGAATTGTGCGTTAAGGTCGATTATGATTCATTCTCTGTTTTCCATCGCGTTGAATATTTGTGAAACTATATTGTCATTGCTTTGCTACTCGTACTAACTCTTTACATTACATTACATTAACATCACATTAAAAACGAGAACCAAATGAGGCTCTTGGGCGAGGACTTACTGGCATCGACGAACCAGCATTAGTTAATCATTACTCGATACAACGCAGCGTGTAATTCGAAAGGCGAATATCTCGTTCCCGCAATTCTCCAAACTTCTTGGCATCTAAAACTTCCATTAGAGCGTTTATTTTTGAATGCAGCGCCAGTAGACGTTTAAGCGGAATCGTATGCTAAACCACTCAATTAAGGAAGTAAACGAGAAGAGCTCTGCAGCCGTGCCAGTACTGCCGCGAGGGCCCACGGGGGAACGGCTGCAACAAGAAGCCTTGGAGACCAGATCGAAGGAAGAAGGATAAGAAGGAAAGACGGTCGCGATAGAGATAATCAATGCATTTAGCACTATCCGATACAAAAGTTAAAGAGGAAACTTACCTTTCATTTCACGCACAAATACCCAAAAAGCACATAAAGTAAATATATGCTCTCATTAAATTTATCTAATTTCTTTTAAAAAAAAAAACAATTTAATTCAAAAGGAAAATCTCTATGTTAATATTTATGGACATAAGCTGAAAAAAATTTAACTATTTGAAACTTTTGAAAACTTTAGTGAATTCAACAAAATTTGTGCTTGCATTCTTTTTTTAACACCGACCTTGGTCTTTCGGAATAAAATATTTTGATTTATTATTGAGTTCTATCCGCTTCAAACCTACTGCAGTCATTAGTCACGTAGTGTAGTGCATACTTTTATCGCGGGAGGGGCGTGATTATTTGCCCCGCTGGATGGAGATCTCGCGGCCCGCCAGTCAGCTAGCGGGTTTCCCAACCAGGTATCTCTCTCCAGCGGTGCCCGACCCAGCCGAGATAATCTATAATCTTCTGACTGCTCTTCCCGTGTGCCAGTGTGACGCTCCACATGAGGCGACGGCACGTGTGTGTGTGTGTGTGTGTGGGTGTAAGTAAGGACTGAGGATAGGGCGAGAAAGGGAAATAAAAGATCCGGTCCGCTGACTCGTTTTGTTGATACACATCTGGCATTCTCCAGTGTGATCGGAGAAACCACGGAAAATACGATCAGAGGAGCCGGCCGCTAGAATTCTCATCCAGTGAGCGGCTAAATTTGTCGTAACTAAAGGTAGCAAGTGTTGAAACTCGTCCCAACCGTGAGGATTCGAATCCTAGGACTTCCGGTCAGAGACAGTGCAGTGGTGACGTCAGACGGCACCTTACAAAGTCAGGATAAAAATATTATAGAGAAAAATGTTTTAATGTCTTGATGCTTCTTATAAATTACCTCTGAAAATTAAAAATTCACGTTTCAAAATCAAGGGTCAACGATACCTGCACAATCGATCGAGGAATAGCAAATTATGGTGAAAATCCTATTTACGGTTGAGCTGTGAGCGCTTTTCACGGACGGATAAACATACGCACGGATCGGACGGACGGACGGGACGACGACGGACGGACGACGGACGGACGGCGGACGGACGGACGAACTGATAGAAGATAGAGGGACGGATGAGCAGGCTAACAAATGGCCCTTTTTTCATGGTAATTGAAAAAAAAGTTAATATATCAATTATACGCAGCTTATTTATGAAAGTGTTGTCCACTTCAAAAGTATGGTGCTTTAACATTTAATGAAACCAAAATCACTGGCCGAATAATACCAAACTCTCCGCCGCTATTACATTTTTCACTTCTATCCCCCTTCCATTGCCCATCGTTCCTCTCCCGTTGCCCTTCCCCTCCCAAAGTTTTGTTGCGAGGGCCCTGTCTTGTTCATTCTTCACCCGTTTCCTAGACCTCCAAATCCTCCCTTACGGCTTTTCTATGTTTATCACGTTACACCATGCTCTATTTTATTCCCCGGTTAATTATGGCCATTACTATTCCACACTATCTTCACCGGCAACATTATATCTACGAACTCTAATCTTCAGAAGATAAAAGAAAACGACCAGCAGTTTTTGTAGAGTAATAAGAAATAGCAACCCAAAACGAGACCACTCACATGAAAACACGTTAGAGCCTGCGGTCACGACATTCTGTACGTTGATGAGAAATGTTCAAGACGCATTTTGAATATAGTCAGCAAATCACGAAAGAAATGAATGTGATAACTAAAAGATCAAGAAGTAAAAACCTTTTCATTAACGATTAGAATTAAAATAAAAATTTGCACATTTAATAGTTTATGGATACCTCTTTGGCAAAATCATAAGGCAAACATGAAGCGGATTTCTAACCTTCTCTATTCTTCTCATACCACCATCCCCGAAACTGATGAACGAAAATTCGTAATTCAGGTCTCAACATATCCCTCTTAGAGACGATAGAAAAATATAGATTTACGTAAAATTCAACCATGTGGAAATGAAACAAAATACTCTTTATAGGGTTCATGTTTAATTAAGTATTAAAATATTTGTTATTTTATTTTAGGAAAGGGCCTTCTTTTACTTGTTAACTTCTTGCATAAATGACATTGTTTGAGGATTTATATACATCAATATGGTCACCTGAAGATGAACAAAAAAAATTAAATTCGAAACATTGTAAATATTGCTGGAAATAGAGAAAGAAGGTTACAAATAAAAACTCTGAATGTATTAAAAACACAATATAAATAGTTCCATTAATTGTCTAAAGGAATGGAACCGTTCAATGCAGAATAATTGAAAGGAAAATGATCACAATATTAAGTTCAATATTTTGTTCCGGATTCATAGAAAAGTATGTAGCGTAGTGTTTTAAAGCATGCTAGAAAAGAAAATTTGATTTCCAATTTTATTATTCTAGCAAGTTAGTTTTAAAGAGTTGAAATTAAATCAACATTATCAAAGAGGGAGTAGAAGTTTGGACAAATTCTAGTTTTAACTATTAGGACAAGTTTTCTTGTGCAGAGAAAGTTAACTACAATATAGAATGAAAGCAGATTCTTACAAACTTTGACAATGAATTAATGTAGATTGCATTCCAATTAAGGTTCAGCAACATAATTACAAGCAGAAGAGTATACGAAAGAATATTACACGATATTAACACAAGGTGTCTGAAATTATAAGACAAAATTTGTAGCATATATGAGAAGCTGAGAAGCCTCTGGTCAGGTGAATGGTGCCAGTGATTAGGTTAGTTACCTGGAGGACTGAAAAAATGCAAAACAATAAATAGTTTTGATTTAGACAAAAATATTTTAAGTATGTTCAAAAACATTTTAATTACCTTAATGTTTGTCATAAAATTATAGATAAGGTTTCGAAAATATTGTTGTGATACAGTATGAATACCAATGTGTACTTGGTCCGTTTTCTTCGTCCACTTTATCGAACGTTTCTTTAGAATGTAAGTTTAGTCTTTTAGCTAGCCATTCATGTGCGTTATTCCGTCTAGTACGCAAAACACACAGCTGTTGCCCATCCGCGAATTTTCTGCCGCGGTGCCCTTGAAAACTGGTTTCTGTTATTATGAAGTTTGAGCAAGCACTTTGCGCGCTGCGCGGCGTTTAGCAGCTAGCCCACACGCAGGTGGAAAGACAATCTCCGCGGCGGCTGGCTGCGGCGGGCCCGCGTTAGCGCCTCGTTGGGCGGTAGGGAGGACGAGCGGCGGGGCGGGATTCTGCGCGGCGTTGCCGGGGGGCAGGGCGGAGGCCGGGAAGAGGCGGGGATTGGCGGAGGTTTGGTGGGGGGGCGGCGGAGGGTTGGGGGCTCTGGGGCGGGGGCGGCGCCGGGGAGGAGGCGCGTAAACGCTCCGAACGGGGAGCTGCACCGCAACGACGCCCGCCTGGGAGGGGGAGGGAAGGGGGTAATGAGACTCCCCGCCGCGCACGTGCCTCGCCGTGGCGATTTGCAGCAACAGGCGCAGCCACCCGCCCGCCCTCTCGCCCACGCGTAACTTGCTCAGGTGGCGCCGCACTCCGGCCGCGCCTTCACTGGCGGCCCACGTCCTGTGAAAGGAGTCCCCAAGGTCCAGTCATGAGCCTCATTTGCCAATTAGAAGTAATGTAACATTTTACACTAGGTAACAAACAGTAGCTGCCTACCACTAGAGCAAGTATCAATACAAGTTCGTTAAATAATTAACTAACAATAATTTTCTTCATTAATCTTCTACGCTTAGGGTCAGCTCTTACAAAATACCTTTGAGAAAGAAAACTAAATATGCAGTGAGTGTTTTGGTTCCAAGCAAGTACATGAAAAGGAGATATTGGGACATCTGGAAATAACGTTTCTGTAATTGACATTATGATGTCAGGATACAAACCTTTTAAACGACCAGTAATCGATGCTCAACAAACACCGACATTTTTTAAACCGTTTTTGTGACACTTCTTTTAATTTTTTCAAATACGTTTTCAGACCATGAAATGTAATATCGCCACATAAAGTTGCGCATTCCAGTAGTCACATCGTCGACTTCGAAGACTACGCAGACTCTCCCTGCCTTCCTTTCTGATATCACCGTCGCCGTCCCGTCACCGTTCGCGTCGCCGTCGCCGTCGCCTCGCCGTCGCCGTCGCCGTCGCGTCGCCGTCGCCGTCGCCGTCGCCGTCGGCGTTCGCCGTCGCCGTCGCCGTCGCCGTCGCCGTCGCCGTCGCCGTCGCACGTCGCCGTCGCCGTCACCGTCTCCGTCCCGTCTCCGTCACCGTCACCGTCCCGTCACCGTCACCGTCACCGTCCACCGCACCGTCACCGTCACCGTCACCGCACCGCACCGTCACCGTCACCGTCACCGTCACCGTCACCGTCACCGTCACGTCACCGTCACCGTCGCCGTTCGCCGTCCGCCGTCGCCGTCGCCGTCGCCGTCCACCGTCACCGCTCACCGTCGCCGTCACCGTCGCCGTCGCCGATCGCCGTCGCCATTTCCGCGTACTTGCCAACGTATCCACCGTTATCCC
>BOPP01000205.1:724628-735618 GCA_017312745.1 Gryllus bimaculatus
CTTTATGTGCGATATTACATTTCATGGTCTGAAAACGTATTTGAAAAAATTAAAAGAAGTGTCACAAAAACGGTTTTAAAAAATATCGGTGTTTGTTGTGCATCGATTACTGGTCGTTTAAAAGGTGTATCCTGACATCATAATGTCAATTACAGAAACGTTATTTCCAGATGTCCCAATATCTCCTTTTCATGTACTTGCTTGGAACCAAAACACTCACTGCATATTTAGTTTTCTTCTCAAAGGTATTTTGTAAGAGCTGACCCTAAGCGTAGAAGATTAATGAAGAAAATTATTGTTAGTTAATTATTTAACGAACTTGTATTGATACTTGCTCTAGTGGTAGGCAGCTACTGTTTGTTACACAGTTGTAAATGTTACATTACTTCTAATTGCAAATGAGGCTCATGACTGGACCTTGGGGAACTCCTTTCACAGGACGTGGCCGCCAGTGAAGGCGCGGCCGGAGTGCGGCGCCACCTGAGCAAGTTACGCGTGGGCGAGAGGGCGGGCGTGGCTGCGCCTGGTTGCTGCAAATCGCCACGCGAGGCACGTGCGCGCGGGGGGAGTCTCATTACCCCCTTCCCTCCCCCTCCCAGGCGGGCGTCGTTGCGGTGCAGCTCCCCGTTCGGAGCGTTTACGCGCCTCCTCCCCCGGCGCGCGCCCCGCCCCACAGCCCCCAACCCTCCCCCGCCCCCGCCACCAAACCTCCGCCAATTCCCGCCTCTTCCCCGGCCTCCGGCCCTGCCCCCCGGCAACCGCCGCGCAGAATCCCGCCCCGCCGCTCGCCTCCCTACCGCCCAACGAGGCGCTAACGCGGGCCCGCCGCAGCCAGCCGCGCGGAGATGTCTTTCCACCTGCGTGTGGGCTAGCTGCTAAACGCCGCGCGAGCGCCAAGTGCCTGCTCAAACTTTCAATAACAGAAACCAGTTTTCAAGGGCACCGCGGCAGAAAATTCGCGGATGGCAAACGCCTGGTGTTTGTGCGTACTACGGAATAACGCACATAATGGCTAGCTAAAAGACTAAACTTACATTCTAAACGGAAACGTTCGAAAAACTGCGAAGAAACGGACCAGAGTACACTATATATATCATACCTGTATCAACAACAATATTTTCGAAACCTTATCTATAATTTTATGACAAACATTAATAATAGTAGATTGTTTACATACTATAATTTATACTGTCTAAATCAAAACTATTAATTGCTTTGCATTTTCAGTCCCTAACCGGTAACTAACCTAATCACTAGGCACCATACCCTGACCAGAGGCTTCTCAGCATTCTCATACTATATGCTCACAATTTTGTTAATTACACTTTGTAATATGGATATTATTACATTGTGTTAATACTCTTTTCTGTTTTATACTCTGTTGTTTCATACCTTAATTGGCATGCAATCTACATTAATTCATTGTCAAAGTTTGTAAGAATCTGCTTTCATTCTATATTGTAGTTAACTTTCTCTGCACAGAAAAACTTGTCCTAATAGTTAAAACTAGAATTTGTCCAAAACTTCTACTCCCTCTTTGATAATGTGATTTTAATTCAAACTCTTTAAAACTAACTTGCTAGAATAATAAAATTGGAAATCAAATTTTCTTTTCTACATGCTTTAAAACACTACGCTACATACTTTTCTGAATCCGGAACAAAATATTGAACTTATATTTTGATCATTTTCCTTTCAATTATTCTGCATTGAACGGTTCCATTCCTTTAGACAATTAATGGAACTATTTATATTGTGTTTTAATACATTTCAGAGTTTGTTTATTGTAACATTCTTTCTCTATTTCCAGCAATATTTACAATGTTTCGAATTTAATTTTTTTTTCATCTTCAGGTGACATATTGATGTATATAAATCCTCAAACAATGTCATTTATGCAAAATTACAAAGTAAAAGAAGCCCTTTCCTAAAATAAATAACAAATATTTTAATACTTAATTAAACATGAAACCCTATAAAGAGTATTTTGTTTTCATTTCCACATGGTTGAATTTACGTAAATCTATATTTTTTCTATACGTCTCTCAAGAGGATATGTTGAGACCTGAATTACGAATTTTCGTTCATCAGCATTCGGGGATGGTGGTATGAGAAGATAGAGAAGGTTTAGAAAATCCGCTTCATGTTTGCCTTATGATTTTGCCAAAGAGGTATCCATAAACTATTAAATGTGCAAATATTTATTTTCAATTCTAATCGTTAATGAAAAGGTTTTACTTCTGATCTTTTAGTTATCACATTCATTTCTTTCGTGATTTGCTGACTATATTCAAAATGCGTCTTGAACATTTCTCATCAAAGCTACAGAATGTCGTGACCGCAGGCTCTAACGTGTTTTCATGTGAGTGGTCTCGTTTTGAGGTTTGCTATTTCTTATTACTCTACAAAAACTGCTGTCGTTTTCTTTTATCTTCTGAAGATTAGAGTTCGATAGATTATAATGTTGCCGGTGAAGATAGTGTGGAATAGTAATGGCCATAATTAACCGGGGGAATAAAATAGAGCATGGTAACGTGATAAACATAGAAAAGCCGTAAGGGAGGATTTGGAGGTCTAGGAAACGGGTGAAGAATGAAAAAGACAGGGCCCTCGCAACAAAACTTTGGGAGGGGAAGGGAAACGGGAGAGGAACGGATGGGCAATGGAAGGGGGATAGAAGTGAAAAATGTAATAGCGGCGGAGAGTTTGGTATTATTCGGCCAGTGATTTTGGTTTCATTAATGTTAACACCATACTTTTGAAGTGGACAACACTTTCATAAATAATGCGTATAATTGAATATATTAACTTTTTTTTCAATTACCATGAAAAAAGGGCCATTTGTTAGCCTGCTCATCCGTCCCTCTATCTTCTATCAGTTCGTCCGTCCGTCCGTCCGTCCGTCCGTCCGTCCGTCCGTCCGTCCGTCCGTCCGTCCATCCGTGCGTATGTTTATCCGTCCGTGAAAAGCGCTCACAGCTCAACCGTAAATAGGATTTTCACCAAATTTGCTATTCCTCGATCGATGTGGCAGGTATCGTTGACCCTTGATTTTGAAACGTGAATTTTAATTTTCAGAGGTAATTTATAAGAAGCATCAAGATCATTTCCAACATTTGTCACAATAATATTTTTATACTGACTTTGAGGTGCCGTCTGACGTCACCGCACTGCACTGTCTCTGACCGGAAGTCCTAGGATTCGAATCCTCACGGTGGGACGAGTTTCAACACTTGCTACTTAGTTACGACAAATTTAGCCGCTCACTGGATGAGAATTCTAGCGGCCGGCTCCTCTGATCGGTAGTTTTCCGTGGTTTCTCCGATCAACACCTGGAGAATGCCAGATGTGTATCCCAACAAACGAGTCACGGACCGGATCTTTATTTCCCCTTTCTCGCCCTATCCTCAGTCCTTACTTACACACACACACACACACACACAGTGCCTCATGTGGAGCGTCACACTGGCACACGGGAGAGCAGTCAAGAGATTATAGATTATCTCGGCTGGGTCGGGCACCGCTGGAGAGAGATACCTGGTTGGGAAACCCCGCTAGCTGACGTGCGGGCGCGAGATCTCATCCAGCGGGGCAAAATAATCACGCCCCTCCCGCGATAAAAGTATGCACTACACTACGTGACTAATGACTGCAGTAGTTGAAGCGGATAGAATCAATAATAAATCAAAAATATTTTATTCCGAAAGACCAAGGTCGGTGTAAAAAAAAGAATGCAAGCACAAATTTTGTTGAATTCACTAAAGTTTCAAAAGTTTCAAATAGTTAAATTTTTTCAGCTTATGTCCATAAATATTAACCATAGAGATTTTTCTTTTGAATTAAATTGTTTTTTTTTTAAATTAGATAATTAAATGAGAGCATATATTTACTTTATGGTGCTTTTTGGGTATTTGTGCGTGAAATGAAGGTAAGTTTCCTCTTTAACTTTTGTATCGGATAGTGCTAAATGCATTGAATAGCATGGTAAAACATTTTCAGGTATTATTTTGATTTTTAAACAACTACACAATTGTATTTTGATATCTCTTACTTAAGTTATGTTTTCGCGAATTTTTAGTTCTAATTCTGGGTACAAATTATTTTTATAAAATAAAATTGCTCGAAAACGCTACTGTTTTCTATGATAATTTCCTCAAAATTGCGCATTTTCAGAAATGCTCAAAAGATTTTTTAAAATACGGCTGCATATTTTTCAATTAAAAATTTGCGTATGTTACTATGTCTATGTCTTCTGTAACTCAAACTCTTATTTTTTACTATTTGAATTTAGAACGCAAAATTGAGGAAATATGAAATAAATATCATTTTAGCACTAACAGGCAGCAGCTGGCAAGTGAAGGGGGCAATATCTGATAGCTAGCCTACACTAAAATGATTGTAAAAAGTAAGGAAATAGTTACTTTCTCACTTTGTAAAGGAAGAAAGAAAAGCAATGTTGCAGCAAAAATGGTGATTTTTGTCAGAAACATTGAATTGAATTGAATTAAATATGCCTTATTTTACGTGGCGAGACTCGGGTCATCAGGCCCGCTCTTCCGTCTGACCACGCAAATTTCGCTACGCTCCTTTCATATAGCAGAGAAAGAAGGTATTTCTTGGGCGGGAAACAGGCGATTTGAATTTAGCTCAGAGGCGAAACATTGACACTGTAAAACCCCTCTGCCGCAAAAATGAATAAGTCTTATGCCTTTACTTAGAAAATTACTCTCTCTAATACAGTACAGTCAGACACTTTGGGTCCTTGACACCGAAAATTTGTGCGTCCGTCAACAACACTAGCGGCTAAACCGTAAGCAAGATTTTCACAAAAAAATGTAATAACCGATCGATCTGAGTTAATGGAGCAATTTACGGAATATAAAGAATTCAATGCATTGACATTTAATTATTAAGACCTCATTACCTATTTATATTTTTAATTCGACATCAATAACAGTTAAAAACTGTGTGTGTAGTTCTATGAGGAGAAGTGCATTTTTTTCTTAAATTCTGGGATCCCTACCCTAAAGACTGCATATGCAAGTCCTCACAACATTTTGTACTTGTATTTAACCGTAATGTGTACTGTAAAGGGCAATTGGCCTCGGCGTCGATAGATCCCGGGGTTCCTGGTCTTTCACCAAACAGCGACGTGACGAATTCGCTTAACCTACGTGATTGCACGTAGTTGACAAATTCGGGTTGCGGCGCCGGTTTTGCGGTCGTTACCTTTCCGTAGAACCATCCCTTCATTTTCAACGGAGTATGCACTTGTTTATTTCAAATAGAAAACGTCTTTGAAACTGTTTTTCCCTCGTTTACTATTCAAAGTAGTCTTAGATAGTATAGATAGTATTTTATAACGTGAAAGTAAGGAAATTCATAATCTCCGAGGTAGTGTTGAAACATCTGCAATCTAATTTTAGTGAACGAAGAAATATGAGACACTGAATGTAACTGAAACTTACTGCCAACACTGGAAGCACTTGGATGATATTTATGTCATATACGAACAGGGTCTACTGTTCGCACGCGCGAGGGCGAGTCCGCACCGGCATTCTCCTGGAAGTTATTCGAGTCGCAAAGGCGCCGCTTTGCAAAGTCGGCACCCGTGCAAAGGCGAAGGAGTTCGTGTTCCCTCCTCCGAGCTAACCTCTACGCCGGGGAAAGACCCCCGGGGGGGAAAGCGGGATTGTACAGAAAATTTGACGACCGACTGGTGAGGTCGAGTACAATTGCAGAGCCCAACATAATGCAGAGCTGTCATTACATGCAACGCAATTGCGTAAATTGCGTTGCATATAATATTGTTTTAAACATACGTTTGTATCTTTCTGTTAAACTCTCTCTTCTCTTTGTATCATTCTGTTAAACATGTCGTTTGTATCTGAAAAATGTCAAATTTCTCTGCAGTAATATTTAGAAATATCGTTAGCTTTTTCATGTAATTAAATCATCGTCAAGAAACTGGTATGTAATAAGGACGCGTTTCACTGTAAAATGATGATAAAATTTGATCATATAACTGAGAAGAAGTTGATTGGGAAATTTTTTACCTAAAATGATTCATCGTTTATACGACGTTCATCCTAATTAGCAATGTACTTTACGTTTGGGAATGAAGTTCTAGGACTGAAACTACGTTTTGGATGCGGTTTGAGGACGATAACTTTACACTAAACATAACAATATCATAGCTTAGGTATTGTTACTTAAAATGTTATCTTTTTATGTATACCATGAGAGAGTTTGAGAACAAATGCAGGTAGTAAGTCAACGCAATTTCCGTAAATTAAGAAGCATCTCATAGAATGTGCACCTGTTTACAGATGTGTCTACTCCCTCAGTCACATAATTTCCCCTCCGTGTTTCACATTCCATTTAAGAATCTAACTCACAAAGCAAGATTGAGTCAACGTGCCAGCGCCCTCCCGCGCCGCCAGCGCCAGTCCGCCTCCCTAATCGGCCCTGTGGCGTGCGAAGCTGCGGCGGGGAGGGTCGGAGGCGAGGGCGGGGGCGGGGGGCGGGGTCGGTTCGTCGCGCCCGGGGCGACGTGGGCGGGGCGGAGGGCGGGGCCGAAGGGACTTGCACTGCCATCAGACGGCCGCGACTGTTGACTTTGCGCGCAGCGTGGCCAGCCAAGATAATGCGCTGTTGTTGCAGCGGAGTGCCGGCAATGGCTGCCCTCACGATAAACAATAACATTCACTTATACGCCCGCTAATTATAGCCATCAAGGATTAGCGCTAATGCAATACCAACTCCCGAGGGCTGGGCTCGAGTAATTGGACGCCGCTTCGACCCCCGAGACACCCTTTTTCCGCCCCCTCTCCACCCTCACGCACTCTGTCATTCACCGGCCCTCACGAGCACCGCGTGAGAAACAATTCCAGAGCTCTTCCCCATTTGGGCAACGTCTGCTCTTGCAACGCTTTTTTCCCCACATTTGCACGCACCTTCTAGAAAAAATCTACCAAAACATATACATTCAAAACTCTCCCAAATAGTACTAAAATTTGTTCACCAAATCGATATGACGTATCATTGTAATTCGAGACAAAATGCAGTACTGTTTTTTATTTCATCCATTATTTTGCCTTAAAAGTATCTAACACACGTTGTAATGTGTTTATTATTATCTAGGTATTGCAAAAAGATGTTATAATAACTAACGTATAAAGACGTTGTTTCAAAAAAAATTGTATTCGCCAACCTACGTAGCAACATAGCAAGTCCCTGCAAGCCGACGTACATCGGCCCCAGATGTATTGGTACACTGGTACACATTATTCAGCATGAGATCGTCACATCCCACGAAAAAAACCTGCATCGCACTTTCGGGACTAACGGCCATAGCTGTTGACGCGCCCACAAACTCGAAATAAACAACCAATCAATCGGTACTTTTCCCCCAAAGTTGGAAAATCTTGGAGATCAAATTAAAATATTAGTTGTATGGTGCACTATTTAAGTACATTCGAAATAGGCCATTCTCTCGATTCATTATATTGTTTAAAATGAGTAGATTCGTGTTTATGCCAAAAGAAACCTGACAATCTTTAATATGATAAAAGGTTTCACACTGTTCAGTTCAGAATTTGAAATGCCCTTTCACACGTAAAAGTGTGATCATTATAATGACGTCATGGTCCCAGGCCGCAATGAAACTGCCTCCAAACCGAAAGCGAGAGCATTAGCATAAATGATGTACGATGTTTGGGCCATAAGCCCTCAACGCAAACGAATTCGGCTCTAATGATGATCCACCGGACGTCTTGTGATTTAAGGCTGCACTAAGCGCCCTCTCGAGGCCGAGGTAATGATGTGGAGATACGTTTAGCGCGTAATAGAGGAAGGAATAGGAAACGAAGATGGACGTTCTTCCCCTTGCGTTCCAAGACGCTGGAAAATATGATTCCGCAATTTCCTAAAGCATAAAAGTATTGCAAGAGTAGAGCTACGGTCATTATGAGATATTTTCGTATTCTTTAAAAAAATCAAGAATTTTGTTTAATGTATAAGGAAGTACACAGAACTACTTTTTTATTGATTCTTCATCTTAACAATAATTCAAAAACCTTGAAATTATTTCTATTCAAAAAATGAATTGTACTTGTCTAAACAAGGTACATATAGAACTGAAACTGTCTTCGCTAGACCAACAAAAAATTGCGCTTGCTTGTATTTTTAAGTCCAATTCACAATATGACACAAGGGAATATCCGCTGAGTTGGCTCAAAAGCACTATTCACATAGTCTCTCAAGCGACTATGACCGGGAGGTTCCATCTTTCGAGACCCGAAAGTGGTAAACTTGATACTAGCTAGATAGCTAGGTCGAACTGAACGGCTGACTGAAGTTCAAGTGTAGCATGATTTCTCAAACTTACTTTCTGTACCTTATTTCTTTCTGTAAATGATACAGTTCAAATCTTAAACAGTTCAAATCTTGTACAGTTCATATCTTGTACAGTTCATATCTTGTACAGTACCAAAAGTACGAAGGTGGTGGCTGCCATGCGGTGCTCACTTTGCGGTCTGTAAGCCCATTGCGGAGCCCTCTTCTCCTGACACACAGGCAGTCACATTTAAATACCATTCAGGTAGGCAGAGATCTGAGAAGGAATGGGGTGTTGAAGGTTATACATGATAGTTGGGCTAAGCCCCACCATGTCACAACACCAAAGCGAATCTCCATGTTCTAGGCGGGGTTTGAATTCGCGCACCCCGCAGCTCGCGGTTGTCGCTCTAACCACTACAATGCGGGACAGCAATATTCAACCTTATATTTTTTATGAAAAGTATTCATGTCGTTCATTTTTGATGTCACAAAAGGCGATAACAGGTGCCAGTGTTAGACACAAACAAGAAATCTGACTGCGTCAGTAAATCACCCGCCAAACTCGAGTGCATATAGAGATGTCAAACGATCAGAGTCAAACGACAAGAGAAACTCGGTTACATGAAATTTCCCACGTCATGTTCAAACAGTGATCATCTTCGATCCTTCCATTTGCTCTAGAAGATTGTAACATTTGTTGCGCGGCACCCTGTGGCTGGCGCGCCCCTCAGCCCCCGCGCCGCCCGTGCTGCTCCGGAGCGGCGCCGGGCGGAGGTCGCGCGGCGGGGAGATCGGAACAACAAACAATGGAGCTAATCACTGACGGCAAATAGGCCGGCCAATCGCTCTCGTCCAGTCGTTATGGCTAATGTTAATACGCAAACCTAGGCGCATGCGGCACCGACCGATCGGTAGGGATTGCAATCAGCAAAATTAAATCCTCTCGCATGAAGCAAATTCGCTATTAGTTGGGAACAAATTAACCGATGTGACCGATTCACTCCGTTTAATATTACTTTCCGAAATAATTGTATTGCAACTTAAAGGGTAGAACTGAACATACTGTTCAAATAGAATTTATCCAATTGATTTTATGAGAAAATCGATGCCCTTTATGAAGGTAGTTATACAAATTCATCATTACACTCACAATATTATTTACCATATTACTCGAATGTATACACGAGTGCACACTGAAGTACAAAAGCATGCTACTTCGATTCTTAAACATCGTTTTACCTTTTGGAAAACTTTTCTGTATTATTTCGTTTTTGTGTTCCTAATTTCTTTTCAATTCTTGTAGGTCTTCACGGATTACGTAATTTGTCTCTTGATGTACTAACTCCTGAGCATCAATTTATCTTGAAATAAAACCAAAATGGACTTTTTTTTCAAAATTTGACGATCCTACGAGTATTTTGTGATGTAATATGCCTTGTTTCTGTTTGAATGCAAAGAAGCATCTGGCAGAGCGTCAATAAATCAAATGTGTCTGTTCATTAATTAAAAAATTGAATTGCGAAATGTTTTTAAAAGTAAAAAAATAATAAATACTCACGAACATATTTTATAACAAATGGGTTGTTTCATCACTTACAACAGACTCCACTTGTCTTCCCTCTAATTCCATGAAGACATGTGTACACGCGCAAGCTGAACGGGCACGAGACAAGGAATAGTAGCTGCAGATGAAATTATGTTCGTTTTATTTGTGCGAACAAACATGAGAGATTAGAATTATGATTTTATTATTCACTATTTATTACAATTTCATATTTATTATATTTTTAAATTCTGCCTTCTATATACGCTTTTGCCAAGGGGCTTAAATAGTTTCTTCTCTTGTCTTCGCGAATTTTTTCTCTTATTTTCTTTCCTTTGTTTCGTTCTCTTGGTTTCGAATAAATCTCTTTTAGTTATCAATTCACGCTTACGGGCCGCTCTTTTGACAAGAGCATCTTTGTAAAACTTCGTAACCTGGATGTAGGATATTAATGTAAATATTGCCTCCCCCCTATGTAAGTACGATCAAGATACCTTTGATTTTAAATGTTCAATTTTACTACCATAGACATTTTGATATCCGACTGATTTATTATTTATTTTATTTTAATGTGTAATATATTTGCTTTAGTAGAAGAAATGGGAGTTAATATGGGTAAATTTGAGATAAAACTGTCAACTGACTTCTCCAAACACCGTCATAGGACAAGTTTTTAGTGATGTACCGTCACCCCCGAGCAACTTCTATAACCCTTACTTTTAAATCTCCAGCCAGTTGCTCCATTGTTGACGTATATTATTATTAATTCCAAATAATTCAAAATAGGAGTTGTACTGTCGCTTCACGGTAGGCAAAAATGTTTCAGAATCACCACGTGGTTCCTTTGCGCGAAACACTGATTTAACATACAAATATTTTGCCTTCGGTATCCTTGTATTTCACACCTGAACATCAATAGAATGACAAATAGAACGCGGGCGTTATCTGCTACAATAAAATGCTTTATCCCAATCTGTTCAATTTAATTTCCGTGACTATTAGTCGCCGGATCACGTGCGCTTTCGCCTTCTTGCTAAAACAAACGGCCCTTGTGTGTCCAATAGCGAAAACAGCGGCAGGCGCGGAGCCAGGCGGGGGCGGGGGCGG
>BOPP01000205.1:748645-767652 GCA_017312745.1 Gryllus bimaculatus
CGGGAGAGGGCGGGAGCGGGAGACGGAGGCAGGGAGGGCCGACGATGAGCGGGGAGGGGTGGGGTAGAACAGGGCAGAGCGGGGCGCAGATTGCATGAAGCATTTTCGGGAGAGCCCTGCGCACCGCTTGCACGCAAGACGCCGTTGCTGCGGAATTATGACAGGTTATTTGCACCCCCGCTGCCGCCGCCGCCGTTGCGCGTAAGGGTTCTTAGCGTCAAGGCGCGTAATGGAGCACGGAGTTATCTGCTATTAACATCAACTTCAGCGATTCCGCGTTTAATAAGCTAATTGAGAAATACACATGTATATGATCATTTTGCGGAACTTCAATTCGGCGAGATGGCAACTGGCCATCAAATGGCTTGTCAGACATTTACCCCAAATACTGTTCTTGCAGAATCTTAATTTTGGACCGAGAATAACAAAGAAATATGGTGAATCGAGAATATTCATCAATGGTAATTCTAAATGACCTTTTTACTTTCCACCACCGATGTTCTTTTGATAAAAAGCACAGAGTTGTCGAATGAGAAAAAAGTTAACCAGTATATCAGCCTTAAGCTACCACATCTTAAACGAAATTAAGATTATTCATTTTAAGAATCATAACTGGTAGCATTCTTTTGTTTCATTTCGAATAATTCTCCTTTCATTGCTCTCTGAATTTCGCAAAACTTTCAAGAATAAAAAAAATTGCAATAAAATTCTCTTCTGAGTTATAGCTTGCACAGAAAATTTCTTCTAGATGGTAGTCTCAAACTGAATTTTCTTTTGTAACATGAAATCATTTATGCCCGAACACCTGAACTGTAACTTTTGTACGTGAAAAGACATTCAAGTCGTTAGGCGGATGAGCTTTATAGCTTGCGCTTCTACACAAATAGACACAGTTTTATAAATATTTTTGTAGCAGCCTCGGACCAGAAGATGGCGAATTCGAGTCCCACTTCGGGTACAGTATAGATCTCTGTATGTTGATGTATGTGTCTATTTCATCATCTATCATCATCATGATCATTTTCCCTTCCCCCGGGGCTAACAACTCTGGGGCATAAAAATGGAATCAGTATTGAAATTCTGATTCCCCCTATAGAAAAGTAACGTCAGCTACCCCGATTATTAAGTCTGGCCCCGGTGGGATGCACATATCTCGCGGATCAAGGATGACCAACACGCGGAACAATAATAAATATTACTATTACTATTATTATTATTATTATTATTATTATTATTATTATTATTGTTTTCAAAAAAACAAGATTCAATAGAGATTTCTAATATACTAAGTCAGTTGTTTTATTCACATTTTTAAATATAGTTGAAAAATAATGAGAAAAATAATAATTAAATATTTAAATACCATGGTACTTCTGTACTAAACATCAGTCCCATTTTATAATTAAGAAGAGAACTCTATTAGCTATAACAGAATATCTCTACTCATTTTAACGCAATTAACATCTCAATAGGGTCGTTTCTTGATATTATGAGAGATTTTGATCATGTTGATCTTGATATACATATTGTCCAAATTAAAAGGATCTGGGGCGATAAATTTATTTCGTAATCGGTTTGACAGTTCTTTAAAATAAATTCAACGAGTAAGAATCACGGATTACTGTGGTAAACTCACCTTGTTAAACAATCCACAAGGAACTGTCAGCTATGTTTTTCTTAGTTTTCGTTAATAAACTACTTGAGTTACCATTTCATGGTCATGCTTTTGCGGATGGCATAGCCTACTTTTATTCTGAACAAGGGTAAATTCTGAACAAGGTACACGGAATAATACAATATAACACTATATTGATATTTTAAGGATTTTGTATTTGGAAACCAAAGATATCCCCATGTGAAAAATAGTCATGTGTATGAAACAACTACTTAAAGTTTAGTTTCACGAATGTTTTTAATTTAGTTAAAAATTCGGCATGTTTCAAATTGTATATAGTAACTCCAAATGTGAAATATTGGAAAGGAATAGTAGCTTTAAATACTTGGATTTATTTGAAATGAAAATAGAATTGGGAAAACCATATCTCAACCTTACACCAAAACAAATATTCAATAAAATTATTTTATTTCTTAAACAATGTTGTGATTAATTTGCTTAGGATATTTTATTTTGCGTTAGTTGACTCTAGACTACAACATAACACATGCTGCTGAAAAAGAGCTTTTAAAACTCCTCTGGGTGGACTAAGAATATCTCGGAAACATTTAATACGAATTTTGCTGTGACTTACCAAACTCCAAGGCATTTAATAAAGCGGAATATGCATTTATCATATGTTTTCTTTACAAATGGATGCATACCAATAGTGTAGACCAAAGAATACACCTCGTCAGGCCGTGTCAACAAAATAGATCTTGGTGTTCCGTGCTTGATGGTCTGAACGCGATATCCCTGGACCTAATGATGAATAAATGACAAGATGGCGTTGAAAATCGAGGTTCCACGATTATTTATGATGAACCAGTCTCTCTCTTGGCAGCAACCGAAGTGGACGGTACTCATCTTGTAGACTTAGAATGGGTAACATTTTGATGTTTGGGAAGGGGGAAACTTTCGTTAATTGTGTGATTTGGTTATGTGTAGTATATAATTTGTAATATAAGGGTATTATTTTTAACTAATATTGTAATTTGGGATTTTGGGGATTCACATAAAATAGATTTCGTACGTGAAGAATTAGTGTAGAATAGATTCGTAACTGGACATTATAAATTGTTTTAAGTTAAGGCAGTAACGAGTAGGCGCTTCATCAGAGGCGCAGAAAGGGAAAGTCGCGTTGGCGGGGTGCATTAATTGAATAGCTCGGATTATAAAATATTATTTTCAACCAGGATTTTCGGGGAACATAACAAGATTTCTCTCGCTGCCAGAATTAACGATGATAGGAGGAGCAACACTTGGACATCCTATCAATGGCATCAGGATGGAAGGCGTCTTGAAGACCAGCGTAGAAAATATTTCCGAAACCTTACCAACTTTTATTCAGCAAAATCGCACGGAGTTTGTGTATGTACGAAGTAAAAAATAGTTAAAATTATAAATGCGCTCAAAGACTAAAAAAACCTAAATCTGCAGAATAAATGTTAACTCCTTTTATCAAAGTAAAAAGGCTGATAATTTGTAGAAGTTGCCATCAAATTTTTAATAGCAGTATAATACAGCAGAACTTCCAGGAATTGCGGCTCTGGACTGAGTATCATGTCCACATATAATAGTAGAATAAAAAGGTAAAGTATTATATGTCGAACCCAGGTTTGTAAAGTCAATGTAATGTTTGAAATAACAAAATTAATTAATATTGTAATAAATGTAGTATTAACCGGGCAACATAGATAATTAAATTAGTGAAACTGTAAACCATCACAAATGGCTACCCATCTTGAATTATAATAAAATAAATATTTAATTACAGTTAGTTGAAATCGTGAATCATCACATTACTAAGTAACCCTAAAAGATATTTTGGTTACTTTGGACGTTAAAAACTCTTCCCTACCAACATGTGTTTGTTTTCAAAGTTTTATTTTTTTTATGAGAAATGGCAATATTGGTATCAGCACTACATTATACCTTACAAGATGTTGTCAAATAATTTTGAGGATACCAAAATTACATATCTTCTATTTAAACAGTCATATTATTATAACTGTCTGTTTTAATGGGCCTATTTATTATTAACGTGGCTGTTGAGCAAGCAATATTTTTAATAGCCATTGATCATCTTTCATTCCAGCGCTTTAAACAGCAAAAATCATATTCACATTTTAGAGCCTTTCAATATTCTCAGTGCAATTTGGGAGAATCGCTTCTAATACCATTAAAAGAAAACACAAAAAGTGAAATTATTTTAACTAAAATTTCATTCTGAAGCTCGTTCTATTAACCCAAGCAAATGAAAAAGGCAATCAAGTTTCCTAAATTGAATGTTTTTATAGCTTCCATCTTTGTGTGATTTTGTAAGTCGAGATGAATAATTGCGAGAAAATAGGGCGAGACACTACGTGCTGTTTTAACACCACTAGTTTCTCCATGGTCGTGTGAATCGGACTGTTCAATGTCTGGGCAAACAGTAAGTAGCTGACTTTCAGAAGAATAGGCCTAAATCCGTGTTGCTGCTCAATTACGACATTATTCTTCTTCCTTGCATGTTGGAAATTGATGTTCTATCATTTTACATACTTTCGATGATAAGTAAATTGGTCTATAATTAGACATTAATGAAAGATATTCACCTTTGTAAAGAGGAGCCACTGTACATTTTCGTCATTAAGGGCATTACCACTAATAATAGCGTCTCCGAGAATTTTTGCAAAATATATAATCATGGCTTCCCTTCTCAATTGTGGAAATTACCCGGGAATTGCATCGCATTTCACAAATCTCTCTTCAGGCAATACCGTGATTCACTCCAGAAATATATTAACTATTATTGTTCTCAAAAAGTTACCCGTCATGATTTTTTATGCAAGCTAATGAAAGGAAAGAAAAATCGCAAAAGGATAAAGAAGGAAAAATCGCGCCTGACTTGATGTGATGTAATTATGAAGTGATATTGCAAAAAATATTACTGGTCATACATGCCTGTACAAAGTTTAATTGTACATATCATAATTTGCCTTCACCATTACACACAATGCAGTAACGCCGGGCAGTCTTGGGGTAAGTGCGCTCTCGTAAGGTAACACTAAGGTCTTCTGTCGGGCTTATGGTTTGGGGACATTTCCTGTCCCACGTGTGTCACCTAGTGTCACGCCCAATACTTCAACATTCGCTAGCTCACAGCGGTCGCTCTTACGCCCATATATCGTGTCATTCAGAACGAGAGAAAAAATATAATTTCTGAACGCTGAAAATGAATACTTTATCGCCATATTTGTTATCGTATCTTATTTTTATTTTCATATTTTGTATTGATGATATCTAAAATAGTGTGCATTAATAAAGCAAAATATGATATTGTAATATGTTCATTTCTTTATGACGGTATTATAATAAACACTGTGTCGTAGCTAAGGAAGCAAAAGTTTTCCGTCGTCATTCGCGAATTGTACAATACAACGCTTGTGAAACGAAACTGTAGTGTTAGGATTTGAAAGTCCTACTGCGCACCGTACACAGGCGCTAACTGAATTTGAGGTAAACTGGGAATAAGATTTCTACACAATGCAATTATTGTCCTGACGCACAGTCACCACAAACCATAGCAAAAAGTGATGTAACTGGAGTGTATCAAATTCTCATTTGTTCATGTCTGAGTTCCCCAGCCGAGTCCCTCTTCAAACACAGACTAGAAGCAATAATGTAATTAAATTACTCATTTTTTTAGTAAAATCTTTGAAAGGTAGCGATCAATACTTCATTATTTTCATAAGGCAAAACGGTATTTGAAACAAAATGTTAAGCTAAGCGCCAAATGTTTATCAGTGATGTAATAGAATGATTATTTAATAAAATAGACATATTTCGAATTAAAAACTTTTATACAGACCAAACAATTACACATTTTATTTAAATTCTTCAATTTTATAATTGTCTCTAAAATCTTAACAAAAAAGAAAAGAAATACGATGTAATCGAACATTAATTTCTTGCAGAGACATGGGAGGTCCCAGAATTACATTTCTGACTTTCTGCATACACACGATCTTCATTACTTTTCATGTTTCGTAATGCAATATATTCATATTCTTAGAAAAATTTACCCCACTTTATAGTTTTGTCTTAATAAATTTCCTCAAACCATCAATAGAAATCTCTAAGAATATTCAAAAGACTAATAGAAGCTACTAATGAAATAGCATGAAGAGGGACGTCATATGTGAAAACAACCCCTCAGTTCCTTTTAAACACCACTCACATAACGATTTCAGAGACCGTGATTCAAATCCCGACAATTTAGCGAAAGATCGTAGGAACAAAAATGCAGATGATGCTCTGAGAGTCTCTATATTTTATTTTAGTCACAGTCAGTGTGGCAGCATTCACAAAAAGGATATTCATGTTTCTAATCTAAATTAATCAATAAACGATACGTTTCAAACATTAATAATGTGACAAAATAAATTACAACAAATGTTAAAAATTTGCTAAAGGAAGACCATTTAAACTACAAAGGAGGACGAGAGGATAGACGTCAACGGAGGACTGCCATCCCAAATGGGGGACGGTTGGCAACTCTACTTCGAACAGAGCCCGGGAAACACTCCCAACAGCTCATTACTCGCCAGGTCTCCCACTGAACGCCGCCTAGATAGCGTAGTGGGGGAGGGGAGGCAGGAGCGGAGAGCCTTATCACGTGGTGAGGGGCGCGGAGGAGCGGGGCGGCCGCATAAAAGCGAGCTGCGGCGGCGGCGCGCGGCGCGAATGTCTCCGATGCGCGCGCAGCATGGACGAGGCGCAGCGCAGGGCGCAGAAGGCGGCGGCGCGCAGCCAGCGCAGGCAGCTCCAGCGCTCGCGCTCCATCTGGCCCGGCGGCGGCAGCGGCGCGGCCTCCAAGGTCGGTTTCATGCGCGCTCCTTGCGCTTCCTTTGCCTTGCAACCTCCCTCTCCTTCCCAGCCTCTGCCTACCCTCACCCTCTCACTCTCAGCCTCATCCCTCCTGCATTCAGTCTCATCCCTCCTCCTCTCATTCTCATCACCCATCCTATCCTTTCCCATCCTCGACCTCTCCCTCTCCCTATCCCTCTTCATCCTCCTCTTCTCTTCATTCTCCTCGCCTCTCCTCTTCATTCTCCTCGCCTCTCTTCTTCATTCTCCTCGCCTCTCCTCTTCATTCTCCTCGCCTCTCCTCTTCATTCTCCTCGCCTCTCCTCTTCATTCTCTTTCGCCTCTCCTCTTCATTCTCCTCGCCTCTCCTCTTCATTCTCCTCGCCTCTCCTCTTCATCTCCTCGCCCTCTCTTTCATTCTCCTCGCCTTCCTCTTCATCCTCTCTCCTCATCCTCCCGTCCCTTCCTCTCTATCTCTTTCACCTCGCCTTCTCTCTCCCCGCCTCTCTCTCTCTCATCCCTCTCTTCAACCCTCCTTCTGTCATCCTCATGCCTCTTTCATCCCTCATTCGCCTCTTTCCTCTTCATCCTCATCGCCTCTCCTCTTTCTCAGCTTCCTTCATCCTCATCTCTCCTCTTCATCCCCATCGCCTCTCCTCTTCATCCTCATCGCCTCTCCCTACCCCTCTTCATCCTCCTCTCCTCTGCATTCTCCTCGCCTCTCCTCTTCATTCTCCTCGCCTCTCCTCTTCATTCTCCTCGCCTCTCCTCTTCATCTTCCTTGCCTCTTCTCTTCATCTTTCTCGCCTCTTCATCCTATTATCATTCTCTTCATCCTCTTCCTATTCTCATTCTTTTCCTCTCATCGTCGTCTTCTCATTCTTTTCATTTCATTCTCGTCCTCTCCCTCCCCTCACCGTCTACCTCTCTCTCCCTTTCATGCTCTGCCACTCCCTCTCATGCAATTCCTCTGATTCCCCTTAATATTGATCAATTATCATCCCTTGCTGTGTATTTTGAAAGTTCGTAGTTCCTGTAAATGTGGTGTTCTGGTTTCTTACCACAAACACGGTCAATTACTTTGACAGTTCATCTTTACAAATCACTTCTTACGATCTACCCAAATCACATTTTGTAAATGTAGTATCAACAAGGTCATCACATATTTACAAGGTCCAGAAGGTTCCGAATATTCCATTTTCTGTCGAGTTAGATTTGAGAGAAGAAAGGTTATTACTGAGCACGATGTTGATAGATTTGGATGTCTGTGCCACTCGTGAAATTAAAAGCAAGTGTTTAACTATACATACAAAATGCGCCAATCAGGGCGGTATATCGCAAAGATTTAACGCTTTTTCTATCTGATTTTTTCTTACCTCTTATTCCTATTGTCCAATCATAAACTATGACTCATCTTAGGTAGGTCTCTCATCGATCACTGTGACGAATTTGATTTTAACATAGCTTTCAGTTATTTTCAGTTTTTGGCGAATTTCGGTTGAGTCGGGAATTTATCGACAATTTCCAAAGCACTTGTGATATAACCTATGACAAAGTATCAAATGAATTAGGAACCTGGTGAGACAGTGTCTTGGGTCAGATGAGCTAATGAACGTGAACCCTACTCCTGTGGGTTTGAAATCCGAGTAAAGCATGCAGTACTTCATTTGAGTCCGGGGGCTTTCCAAGATCCTCGTGTGTTACATCTACGCCTTACACCTTCGAGTATCTCTTGATTAGCAGGACACTGTGTGTAATTGAGGAATAGGATCCGTACTCCCAGAATCCGTATGGATTCTGAAAAAAGCATGAAATAAGTGAGTGATAGAAGGAACGTGATATGCCACAGTGTTTATCATTGACAAATATGTAAAAGTAGAGGACCGAGATACGCCTGTGCGATATTCGGAGAGCGCAAAGTCTCACATCACTGGGAGCGCACCCAAGGAACATCATGAGAGGGTCTTTTGGACGCACAAACACAGCAGCTTAGAAGATGGTGATGCAAAATTTAGATACGATTTAGACAAATAGGAAACTAGCTAGTACAATTAACTATGGGCAATCTTGCAACGTGACTCGTTAATACAAAACTTCCCCCCCCCCTCACTTACTTTCACCATGTTTTACTATTTTAGAAATTTTGGTTTTCTAAGTCAAAATCTTCGAATCGGCCCACTCAATAAACCAGTAAACATAAAATCACCGTGAATGAGAGGAATCCAAAGTTTAGTACCTAAACAGGCAAACAAAGCCGCTATTGACGACAACAGCGTCTAGCACCACGACAATAAGCGCCGTAAACAAGTCAACACACAAACAACGAGGCGGCGTCGGCGCTCCGGAGGCGGCAGCGGACAAGACGCTCTAACCAGCGCGCGACGCGCACGCGACCCAAGGCACTTCACTCGAATGATGCATGAAATTCAAAATGGGCGGGGCCCACGGAAACACATATTCTCCCTCGTCGGCCTTGATCTTGTGTCCTGAACTATACCTCCCCCCCCCCCAATCAGAAATCCCTCCACGAATTATCTATTTTACGAGTTTCAAACATTCGCGATTAGAGAAATGCTGTTTCCACATCGTACTTCAACATTTAGTCGTAGTGCAACATTTAGTCATATTATATTTTCCTTGAAAAAAGCGCAATTTAATTTCTTCAATTGAATGGCATTTTATATTAATACAAATATCACAACTGTAAAGTAATTCTGTTCAGTTGTGCCGCAAATTGGAGGAAAGAATTTTGATGAAATGGAACAGAAAATCCATTCGGAATCTGTGCAACTCTCTTTAACTCCAACCGAAAATAAGCTTTGAGAAATCATGCAGTGAAGAAAAAATCTTCCAACGAGATGATAAGTAAAAGGAATCGAAACTGCGCTCTGGAGAAAACTTCAAGAACCAAAACCGTGGATTACGTTGTAGAACTTTAACACACACTTGTGGTAAGGCAAAAACTCAATGCGACCCGAACTTGCAAATAACTTGAAATTTATGAGAGAAAAGAAGCAGGAACTCATTCCATATTTAGGCGCATTTAAGGCAATGAGGAGGTCTATGAAACAAACAAAAATAACCAAATAGTATGTCCAACACTTTTACATCGAAAATAATATTCAAATACTGCGTTGTGAATTGTGATTTTGTTATTGTAGTGCGTTAGCTCAAGCCTACTGAATTTGTTTGTCAGATTGTCTTTCTTTTTTGAACATTTTTTCAATATCCCGGAACCTAACCCATCTTTCTTCATTAAAATACTCCACATTCGCGGATTAACATTTCGCAATGTTTTTTGGGAACCTAAACCTTGGAAATGTTGAGAGATTATTTTATTTATTTAACAGGACAGTTACTGGTTCATTTTATTTTACTATTTTTCATATTCGGGGACTTAAAACATGAAGTTATCCACTCCTTTAGGTATCAAGGACATACAATGCGACATGGTTCAGCCGAAAAATCGAAATATTTCCCCACGTAATGTTAGTATGCGAGAAATGAAAAAAAATCCATGAATGATAGAGCTAATTTTGAATTTACCGATGCTAAATTGTTGACACTCTTTACTGCACCAAAATTTTAAAGTAACAAGGAAGTGAAACAGCTCTTATACACACATATGTCAAAAAAAACTAAATATTCATTCAGAAAATTGTATAGTTTTTTTAATGTGTTGCCGATATATTTTCATTTCCATCAGCTATATCAATATTGGCATTTTGTGTTCTTGTTAGTGTTAAAGATAACTGAGGAAAGAAACAACTTTAAAATGAGTTAGAGAGTAGGTAATTAACGAAACAAAATTGGCAAGGAAAGTTTCTCTTGCTTAAGCAGCTGAAACAGCAGTTTTAATAAACGCGACCTGGCGAACTGCGTAACGATTTTTTGTTGCTGGGGACCGTAAATACAAACATCACTTGACCTTTACATTATAGAAAGTGAGGCCACGTGCACGACGACACTTAATATGTGCGCTGCGCGGTTCTGAATGGCCTGACTGTAGCTGCAGACGCTACGTAAGTGCCTAACTGAGAGCACTGTTACTCACCCGCTGATCAACCATGCTGGTTATGCGAATGAGAATGAAGTTTAAAGTGCCATACTTGACAGTATCGACTCTTCTCATGTGCTGGTGCCACGAAAACGAGCGACGCTTCGATGAATGATGGTTGGTATAGACGTTCTCACAGTTACGAACTTCTCCTTAATTGTAAACTTGTAATTTGTAAACTTGTAAATTAAAGTAAACGTGGTTTTCATATTGTGTCAATGAAATAATTATTTAAAGATGCTTGTGTGCCAAAAATTTTTCAACTTGACCTCTTCACAGTGCAACAAATTAGACATGAATAGTGTACCTTACGACATTACAAACAAGAAATTTCAATTCAGACCGATCGATATATGAACTAGGCTGACGTCAAAGATAAATCATAGATTATAAAACTAGAAGAGGCTACAACAGCACATACTTGTTCGCAATATTTGTAAATTCTTGCAACTTCCAAAATTCAAACACTTGAACGAAATGAAACCTGACCATTTTTGATAAGCAAGCTTTGCTTTACGGAGAGACAATTTCGAGCTGTTTTTGAGTCAATATATGTGTATATGTTCCATTTGAAAGCAAAAAATTGCGCGAAAACTACCCATATTTTCGAAAAGTGTACCCAACCTTATTTTAAGATGTCTTTGAAGATTAGATTTTTGAGTGAAAAAAGTATCTCTCGTGAATATTATATTCGCAGCAATAAATTAAAAAGAATATAGAGAAAATTTTTGAAAATGCTTAACAACCCTCAGAAATTCAAAATATCTGTTCACAGGGACTAGAATTAGCGCAGACGAATCATGGAATGTCACTTTTCGCAGTTAAATTGCCTGAACGGTTTAAGCGTAAGTTGTTAACCATGGGTGAAGGCACGGTATTTTCACCGAAAATCAAGTTTTTTAGGCATCAAAAAACTTCGTAAAACGTAAATTCATTATTACACACATGTTAAAAAGTGCTTACTACATACGTGTACCAGATTTATCCACTTTCGATATTCAAGTACCCACAAAATTATTTGTCTAATCGCAGTACAATACTCTTGTCCTTACTAAGGGAAGTAAGTAAAATTAGCTAAGTAAGGTAAACATGGTAACATGCAAAGGCTCGGAACACCAGATCCGCTCTCCGTTTCAACACGTGCTCTAAACTACAAGTACTTGTGTATATACAGACAGATTAGAGAACGTAATCTACCCTACTTTCGGCGTATAATTCAACAATTGTACACGATATCGAAAAATTTTGTTACCTTTTCACTGTAGTTCAAACCCTGTTCTTAAAAACAGGAAATGAACTTAACACTAACTTATTGTATAAAAAGGGCACCGCGCTGGTAGAAACATGTCAGCGGCTAATGGAAAGAGGAGGGCGGCGTGGAATCAGCGATTCACTTTTTCTTGACAGTTTACCGATTTATTCAATACAGGAAAGAAAGCATTCTAGTTATGTACCCCAGAATTTGAGAAATTAAACTCATCGCGGAATTAAAACAATATTAAAGTTTAAGATTGTGCATGAAAAATAGAAATTGATATATTGCAATTTAATTTGTGCGAACGAGTTACAAACAAAATCTCCAATGGCATCTATACAAACGCTGTCCGAGAATAACTCGAAAAATGGAAGCGTTCATAGGGTAATTTTATTAGCGTACTGAGCCAAGATGCCGCTGCCACAGTATCATCGTTCTCTGATTGTGATTTTACTTCTCGTTTACCGGAGTAGAGAGAAAAGTTATGTAATACGCGCGAATAACGGCAAAATTTTCGTCAAAAAACTCTTATTACAGGATTCTGATTACGAAAAACTAAGAGAAATTCAATTGTTAAATTTACAAAAAATTACTCTAATTTTAAATGAAATTAATAAAAGTCTGTTCCTGCAAAGAAGCATTTTGAAATAAGGGTCAGCGTACAAATTTTCTCGATAAAACTTGAGTAGTATTCGCAGAATTTTGCGTGAAATCCGGGTGAGAAAGTACGGCGTTTCAGCCCCACTAATTTAATTTCAGTTTGATTCTTGGTCGATTTCTTCCCTTCGAAATGGCCAACCTAACACTATCTGCTGTTCGTTGGCGGTGTTGCAGGCGGAGGAGGAGGCGGGGCCCGGCAGCGCTGCTTGCCGGCCATGGGCGGGCGGGGCTCCTGCTCCAGCCATCTATCCTCGCTGTTGCGACTGCGGTCTTCGCCCTGCAGCCTGGAGGCCCCGCGCCGCCGCCGCCCTCGACCCCTCGCACAAACGTCCTACGCCCAGTCCAACCCTCGCCGCACCAGCGCCGCCCGCTGCCTCCAGGCGCCGCCCCGCCGGCCTGCCGTCGGCGCCTCCCACAGCGCCGCCCCGCGCCCGACCCCTGCCGCCGGCTGCGGGGCGGCCTGTCGGTCTACGTGCTGTGCACGGGCTCATGGGCCCGGCGGGCGCGGCCCGCGCCCTCGCCGCCTACTCAAACGCTCGCGCTACCTGGTGAGTCAACCTCTTCCGTGCACACTCCTACGGTCATTGGTCAACGTTTCACTCAGGAGGCGTGCTTCCCCGCGCTGACCTACATGTTTCCTAAGGAGAATTACCCTCTTCCAGGTATCTCCAGGTACAAGCTACATTCGCGGACAAGCTCCTATGCTCTAGAATGCTCTCTTTAGCACGTGTGCTAGTATAGTGATGAATAGTGTGTAAAGAGAGATTGATAGACGAGGAAGAGAAAGGAAAGTTTGCGCGCTCCCCCCAATTCAATTTGTAGAGAACTCTCCTAATTCACCTAATTGGTGACGGATAAACGACGGAAATCACAAACGGTCAGAGTAGGCGGCCTCGAAATGTCGCCTCGCTATACAGAAGTGTCGAATATCGCTCCCCTGCCCCTCCAATTCTGTCGACCCGTCCACTCTGCAATGCCCTGCCCTGATCTGCCCTCAGCGACGGAACTAATTGCCAACTGTGACCTCAATTATCAATGGTCAATTGCGCTTCGGGATGAATACAATTGTATGGTATGGAAAATTTATGGGTTTGAAACAAAATTTGAATTCATTTTCCATCGATTCCTTCGCGCACTCTGAGGACATTTCGCAAAATTTAAAGGAAGTGATTCACTGGAATCCTCATTTTAAGGCTTAAGAGAAAAAACGACGTGTGTGCGTGTCGATAACTCCTATCACAAGTCAAAAGACATAGCGTTGCCACTTCTCTCTCTGCTCATCTCTATACTGTTTACCTTTTTCCGACCACCACTCCATCTCTCCTATACACTCGCACAATTCCGCTTCGACAATTCCCTTGGCTCTCTCAGAAATCTAGAAGGACTTATGATAGTCACGAGAGATGTATAAAACTATAGGTTCTTACTTATCTATCCTGAAAATCTCGTGATTTCTCTTTGACCTATTACGAGGTTATGATCTTGTAGTTGCTAATTATTCTCATCTGACTATAACATCTATCGAGCAATTGTTATTTGTCTATTAGCGACACCAGGTAGGATTTATAAGCGAGAGGCACTCTGTACGATAAGCATTTTATCTTCGTTAACTCACACATCATCGCCGTTATTTATCCGATGTTAGCAATATTTCTCGAGAAGACATGACAAGTTGACGATAGTTATCTACAGCACTAACAACTATAACAATTATTAAACAACATTTATATACCTGTAAATTCTTCATTATCTATCTCAGATCTTCCAAGATAATATCCGTAGTATACCGATAATATTGTCTATCGGTTATATAGACGATAGACATATCGAGCATATATGATGGTGTTATAGCGCTAAGAACCTATTCGGATCATAAGATGCATACCCAACCACAACTCTCAATCATCCTACTACTCCTCTAAGCAACACACACCTCATATCATAGTCGAGAGCTAGCAGCTTGCTTATCCAGAATATGTTCACAACACGCGGAGCGTAACACGATGGGCCACTCTTTTTCTTTCACGACTCACTCGCAAATTATGAAGTATGCGAAATTACAACAGGTTATATTCGTACATCTGCAACTCCCAGAAGGAAATAAATCTTACGAGTTAAATAATTAACGAAGAGTCAGCTATCTACTCATGCATGTATCCTAAATATAAGTGTAACTCACGATAGAATGAGACAATCGTAGAGTTCCGCTAATGTTCAAGCCTCGTAAATTGCTCAATGCCTTGTTGAATTGGAAAGTTAATCACCTGTCTCTCGCGCCTCCCATCTGAGAGTTTAATGAGGCTGATTATTGGACAAGTGACACACATCGTGATTACGTTGACTTCTCTATTTATTGAATTGTTAAACCAAAATCGAAATTCGCTCGCACGTGATAAACGGCACATCCTTATCCTGTGCGCTCAGACTGTCCCAATTATAACATGAATACGAAATTAATCATATATTCGAGCGAGAGCGTGTAAAGTATAAGTGTGAGCTAAGTATGATTAAATTTGCTCTCATGTATTTATGTGTCGTGCTTTAGATACTAACCGCGTACTCATGAACTGATTCAACATGACAAATAAAGGAGTGTGTGGTCTGAAGTCCATCATATACTTTAAAATTCGTGTTATCGTATTCATTCTACTTTTCACTATGTCCCAATGCATATCTGCACATATGTTCTTCATCACACTCCTCACACGAACGAGTGTATAGAGTCACAGAATAATTCTTACTCACACACAGAAGACATGTCTAAAAGTCACGCGTAAGACTAGATCTAGCATGGTTCTTGTAGCGCAAAGTTTTGGATAATACGTGGATCACGAGGGCCATCACAAGTGGTCCGCGTGGCACAATTGGAACTCCAAAAACCTCTCCATCTCAAAAGGTTCGCATTCGAGAATGCATATATAGGCACTTGGAAAAGAACTGATATTGCACCCATACACCCACAAAGTATGCGTGCGAGAGAGAAGTTCTTCTTCAAGCATATTCTATTTACAAGCCGATGTACCCGCTTCTGTCTTTGGGTATTTGTGCTCTCTCCCTTTCTATTGCGAGCGGGAGAGATTTATAGGGAATTCTCTAGCTTTGAAATTAAAGAAATGAACTTTATGAGATCTGTAATGTAAATAATGACCAAAGCCTCAAGCTCGTCAGGTCACGAAATGAGGAGGTATATTTTACAATCAAGAATTAATGTGCATTCTTGATAGACTCACAGAAATGTGTGTCAGCATATCGCTCCTGTCCATCTTATCACACCAAATGCGTACTCTGCTCGAATGTCCGAGCCTGTGAGTGTGTTTCATTCCCACACCCAATACCAACATATTTTTAAGACTAAACTAAAGACCTTTAGAAACATAACGTACAGAATAACGAGAATAGGCAAGCATTGAGATCATCTAGAATGTCTATTGTTATGAGTCATTCCAAAATTATAGATTAAACTACTCTAATCAAGTGACGTCCCACTGTCCTATCCATAGTTCTATATATATGTAAAGAGAAAACTACGAGAGTCAAGATGACATCTTTACTTGCGAAACTATTTATATAATCCGACTTGATTCGTATACAGTTTCTCTATATACCAAGGTCTGATTCTATCACACACATATAATACTGTACCATAAATGATAACTGAGTCCTTGCCTTCCGCTATTGTCCATGCTGTGAACGCACCAATGAGTTAGAGGCAACTTTCTCAGATTCAGTATATCTATCTTCATAATATGGGATATATACCTTAAGAGTTTTTCGAATCTGAATCTTCTGGAAATCTGCTCCGCGCTCAACATGTTCAACCACATGACACGGATAAAGAGCAGACTCCTGTCACACAATGCAGTTACCTAATTAGCGTGCAACATAAATAGACAAACACGTCCTAACGCAAGTGTCTCCCGAAGCCAAAAAGACAACTGTGCAAAGAGACTCAGGAGCTCGCTCGATCGTTACAACCCTCTCCTAGAACAATACCTAAACATCAAGCCAACGACTTACAACACCGACATTCGAGTGAGTAGTCTCCGATACAAAGCAAATTATCTATTTATCGGAGTAACAGCTTCCGGTGTCCTCGCTCACAAAATAGCAGTTAGTTTTATCCCACAACAGCTGATCTTGTCAGTATTCCGTACGAGCCGTGTTTCGGAACCCAGATCCCTGATATCATTTCGCTCTTTCGCTCGTTTCCCAATTCAACATACACAGTACAGTGCTAGAAGACGAGCGACCAAGCTCTAGACATGAAGACGAGCGTTCCCGCGGGTCCCAGGTGTCCCGAGGCTGGACGAGAAGCCCACGGCGGGCGGAGACGCGAGCGGAGTACCTGCTGACGCTAACACCTTTCAGCCGCATTCATGTGCTGACGCTAACTACTTAACTAAATTATCCGTCTGAGTCTGCACCAGCGAAAAACTGTGTCAGCGCCCAATGGGACTATTCTGCTTTCGTAGTTGTTGGGTGGTTTTGTGCTACGCTTGGTGGGCGCATGGCTGAGACGGCGGCTGTTTCTTTCTGTTGGTGATCGACGTCGAGAAGCCGAGAGATAGTTTGGTACGTTTTTTTTCCTCACTATTTACAATATCAATTTAATCAACCTCATCTATCCTTGTGCGTTCTCTTGTTCGCACTACCCATAGCTATTGCCGCTGTTTGGCAAGCTTCTTTCGCGCCGCCAGTTCCGGACTCCAGCTCTTCTCTCTCCGCCCCCGCCCTCCCGGCGACGAGACTTGTGTCTGGCGCTGTAGGACACGGTGCACTTGCAGTCTCTGGAATGGCGAGTTCTCGGGGTGAGGGGTTTCCTGACCATTGTGATGATAAGACCCGGCAACTCTTCAGAATGGTGAGTCAGAAGCCTGCTTGCCGACCGAGAGCACTTCGGTGTCAACACCAGCGAGCCACAACGATCGATGGCTGCCACAAACACAAGCAGCTGTTGCTCGCTACTATGAGTTTGACTAGCATATCAGTGTGGAATAACTACAGCGGTAACATCCGTCTCTATCGTTAGCAAGGTTCGAACATCTGCGCCGACTTCCAATCAAACCACTACACACAAGCGTCACGAAACCACTCTACCATACCATCCCAAACTTTTTACCCATTTACTAGCTTTGACGCCGCCTACATTACTTAACAATTACTCTCAGCCGCAATCGTCTACTTCACCCCTATACACCATCACGGTACAGTTCTTGATATATCCGCATCTCACTTGTCCCTGCGACCGCTACATACCAATACACCATCTGGATTCGTCAGAAGATAGACCAGTGCGGCACAATCGCGAGGCTGCTGTTGTGCCTAATAAGTGTGTCCACTTTCCGCTTACTAGTCCTACAAATCATACACCAGCGCTTGAGAAAGCAAACGACTACAAAACTCAGCTATTCATTTCTCTTGCATATTTTAATATGTGCTGATATGTTTACGTCTAAGGAGTACATTCCCGACATTATATACATCTACTCGCTCTCAATTATATAAAACATTAATTAAAACTATGTATTAGTGTGATATCGTGTAGTAGGCGTGTTGTGGAGTAATCCGAGTGCGAATCATACGATGACCGAAGAATAATCGTGGTGCAGCTTGGCGATTTCACCAGAAAAGGGTATACCTTTCAACGCTAACGCCGTTGCCTTTGCGAGTAAATGCATAAGCGCTAGGAATTCTACCCAGTGTTTGTGAATCTGAATTAATCCCCGTATATCGCAGTGGATAGAAATAACTAACTTAGCCAGTGTCACACCAGTGAAACAATACCTTTGATGGCAAGAGATATAATTATATTTAAACTGAATAAATCCTAAATCGATATACAGTCGTATTTCAAAGTTCCATCCTGTTTCTGCAAAGGAAGCATATTAAACAGGTATTCATCTTTCATTCGATATCCCAGCGACCGCAACCATTTGATTGTTTCATTGCACGTACCACGCACGGCAAATATCCAGATACCCGAGCAGAACACTAGCATGTTAATACACTACCCTTTTCCCTATCCTGTTCCATTAAGAATGAAACGTTGCAAATAAACATATTATTTGTTATAAAACATGTATAAATGTAACTTTCGTTACTTTACAGAATTTCAAACCAAAAATCAAAACAATTGCAGATTCATAGTTAGAAACAAATTTCCAATACGTATTTATTCTGTATTTAGATATTGGTTTATTATACAGCTTTCCCCTTGAAACACAACATTGAAGTACTAGTTCAATTCTTCCTTGACCAGTTAGCTTTATCGCTTATCCTCGATGCGTCACAAAATATATGAAAGGATTTTACTCAATCGAGAAAGCAAGTAAAGTTTCCATGTGGAAATACAGCAATCACGCACGTACCCAACTGTACTCTTTGAAATATTTAATTTAACTTTCGTGGGTTTGTTTGTGGAGGCACGGAGCGTGTTTTGGAGAAGACAGTGGTGCCAAACTTCAGGAAATTAAAAAAAAAAGGATTTGTATTACTCTAAACTATTGGATTGATTTTCTGCGTTCTTACGT
>BOPP01000205.1:767677-796488 GCA_017312745.1 Gryllus bimaculatus
GCTATTCTCAAAAAAACCAGGCCTTAGCTCTGTTGCCTAAACTTCCTACTTTTCTGTACGTTATTTTTACCAAACCCTGAAAGAAGAATACAGCCACTTTTGTTTTTCCATTTTTTTTCAATCTTTTTATTTGTCTTTTTGTTGGACTTGAAGAGTCTTCCCGCCATTAACACTCCGCTACGAATATAAAATTAATAAAATGTTTAGGCGAATGAGTGCTTATATTGGTTGAGGAATCATGATGCAAAATAATCGTTAGCGTGGGCGATCAGATTTAAGAGATCACTAGTAAACTTCCTTGCCTAATGCTCCCCTAGGTCGACGATGAAGAATGTAACCCGAAACGAGTGGATAGAAATAACTACTTAGCAGTGTCACACCAGTGAAACAATAACCTTGATGGAGCAGATTAAATTATATTTAAAACTGAATAAATCCTAATCGCATTAACAGTCGTATTCAAAAGTTCCATCCTGTTTCTGCAAAGGAAGGCATATTAAACGGTATTCATCTTTCATTCGATATCCCAGCGACCGCCAACCATTTGATTGTTTCTATTGCACGTACCACGCACGGCAATTATCCAGTAACCCGAGCCGAGAACACTAGCATGTTAATAACCTACCCTTTTTCCACTATTCCTTGTCCATTCAAGAATGAAAGTTGCAAATAAACATATTTATTTGTTTAAAAACCATGTATAAATGTAACTTCGTTACTTACAGAATTTCAAAACCAAAAATCAAAACAATTGCAGATTCATAGTAGAAACAAATTTCCAATAACGTAGTTATTCTGTATTTATAGATGATAGTTATATTATACACTTCCCCTTGAAACACAACATTGAAGTTACTATTCAAGCTTCCTGACCAGTTAGCTTTTACGCTTTATCCTGCGATGCGTCACAAAATATATGAAAAGGATCTTTACTCATCGAGGAAAGGCAAGTAAAGTTTCCATGTGGAAATACAGCAATCACGCAGTACCAACTGTACCTTTGAAATTTTATTTAACTTCGTGGGTTTGTTTGGGAGGCACGGAGGTGTTTGGAGAAGACAGTGGTGCCAAACTTCAGAAAATTAAAAAAAAAAGGATTTGTATTACCTAAAACGTATTGGGATTGATTTTCTGCGTTCTTACAACATATAAAAGTAATTTCAACGCCAAAATATAAAACTAATATTTTTACCTTTGAGTACTAATACCAATTTGTACCTATTAAAACAGACTTCACATCTGTTCATGGGAAATGTGCTCAAACGACGTTTAGGGAATTGAATTATCTCAGCGAACCAACACTTCAGTTTTTAATATAAAAACGTGTGTTACCCACCAATATTTTAAATCGTAACGTCTTTTGAATTAGTGAATCGTTAGCATGTTTCCCGAGGGACTTCGCTATTAATTCGATTTTTATTTTAATTGCGATTCCGTTTTTTTCAAAATTTAATTCCAACGTTAGTATTGTGGGCTAGCGCCTTTTCTTGATTTTGTGTATAATTGTTAAATTTATTTCAAAGTTATGATAATTTCATTAACTATAAAAAATTTGGGTTCTTTGCCGACTGTGCCCATGGCCACAAGTTTTCCTGTACTAACTTTCCCGTCATACCCGCGCCCCGGAGAATTCTCGCGTGTTAAACCCTACATTCTTCGCTATTATAATTTCTACTTTTAAGAAGGAAAGTTGTAAAAGAAACGTATTCATTGTTTAAAAATTGTATTAAATGTAAAATCCCAATGCACTAAAACATCAAATAAAACAACAATACAATTGAAGTATAAAAGAAATTTTCAATAATGATTCTATTTGTATAGTCAGAGATATCTTGGAAAACAATTCAACACCCACTCCTTAAAATTATGGATGTAAATTTATTCAATTTCTTTGGACAAGTTAGACTTTCGCCCTTTTCCAATAGTTCCCACCAAAAATATTTTTTAAAAGCTTTTCCCTACGCTCTGAGAATAGCTACCCATTTTACTGAACGCAGCTGACCTTGAAAGTTTCACCGAATCACTGCTGATAAACCCCGAAAATACTGTCTTAGGTAAAAAGCACAAAACTGAAACATTAACAAATACACGCCTCCACCCATTCCACCAGGTTAGACCCACATCCTGCACAATTGATGTATTTAACACAGCTTCTTGTAGACCTCGGCCAAAAACGTTGACGAACTGTTTCACATAAAACGAATAAAAAATAATCTTCGGATCGGTACTATAACCACTTATTATAGTACTTCTATTGTTGCTTGCGAGAGCGAACTTGAATTATTAATTATGCAAATAAACCTCGTCAGTCTTGTGCAAATCATTGTATACACAGAAAGCGTTAGATAGTATAAGATAAGGAATCTAAGCCTTCTAAAGTTGAACGTCACCAAGATGGCCACCATCTCCCCAAGTGTTTTGAATTATAGGTAGCATTGGTATATTTAATAAGTGCCGAACCTGTAAAAACTTAGAAAGAATGTCCCAAAAACATATCTCAATCTGTAGGTTCACATTACAAGAAACCTTTCTTTGAGTCTTAGTCTCCAAAACTTATTTAATTTTAAAACTCTCAGAGTCAACATTCGTTTAGGAGTTATTTAATATTAGCTGACTGTGTGCTGCGAGTCTGCATTTACATGAATATTTAGATTAGTTTTCTTAATAAACAAATCTTTGCATACTTGTTTGTAAGTCAAAGTGGCAATTGTCACGTCTCCATAAAATTATCTTCCTTAAGGACTCATTCATGAATATTGGTTGCGTGTGAAGAGCCCACAAAAAAAAGATAGAATACTACTTGAAATAATAGAGGAGACTATTTCTTGACAGTCTCATGAGTCTCAACCAAGTATACCCTGTGTGTAAAATATTTGCATTAATTTTTAATACTTTGGAGAAAGAATTTCCATTATTCCCCTGTATTAATGCGATTTTACTTAAAAGTTTCCCTCGTGTCTTCACATAATCACCATGAATTTTTCGGTATTGCCTCGACGCAAAATAGTATGTACATAAGCATTTCGCCCAGTAATTTTTTCATGGTGAAAGAAAACGTAAAATCTAACAAAACCATTGCAAAACCTCGTACATAAATTAGGTTGTAATTAGGGTAAAATAGGGAAGGTACTATTTGGTAAAATAGGAAGGTATATTTTAATCCCCAAAGCTTGAAATACATTTTCGTACTGTTTAAAAACTATAGCGGCTGGGGGATACGAGTACATTTAGAGAGATTTTTAAAATACGAACCCTTAATTGTAAAAAATCGAAAAAATCGAAAAATCTCAATAGGTCCATACCCCCAGTGTTATTTTTTGATACCCCCCGTTAAAAGAAATAAAATAAAAATGACTTACATATTATTTACATTATTATGAAAAAAAATTTTACAACTTAAGAATGACTTTTTTTTCATTTTAGGTGACGAAAAAAAAACGTCATTCTCACATAATACGCCGGTATTAGTCGCTTTTTTCATGAGCATTAACTCCCGTATATAACTGCTGCGGAGCTTCGCATATTGCTAGAAGCTATTAGTCCAGGATCCGAAAAATCTTTTAATGACGGCATTAAACTAGAAAATGCGAAGAGGAAACTTAAAATATCGAGTATCGTAGGGAGGCAGGATGAGAAAAGAGATTCCAGAAAAAAATATAGGCCAATGACAGAACTTAGAGGTGTCGATAAAAGCATATTTAGAAACAGAGAAAAATCAGAGATTAATAAAATAGTTGCGAGGACACAGAGACCGAAAAGCGAGTTTAAGGGGGGTGGGGTCGTTTGTGCCCTTTGTCGAGGCGAATGCCCCCACTCCGAAAGGCCGGTTGCCCCGGTGGGCGCCCTCGCTGGGCCCAAAACAAAGGGAAGATTGAGCCCGAGGGGCTCGGCAAAAGCCCGGGGTGGGGCGGGTGGGGCGGGTGGGGCGTGTGCAGAAGGGCCAGGGGGGCGGGGGCGGATGGGCGGGTCCGGGGGGCGGAGGACGTTAAATTAAGTCGAGAATCCGCGACGTCGCGAGGTGCAGAAGAGTGGAAAAATTAAGACGCAGTCCCGACGTACTCCCAACAGCAAGAAATTTGCGTTAAGTGCCGATTTAAGCCAAGTTTGAGTGAAATAATGTTCCTCCATAACAGAACTTTCGACGGGAAAAATTGTAATTAGTTCACAATTTTCTACCTCCCAAATGCTTGCCCTTTCCGTGCAGCATAAAACTGTCGTTATATGTGGAAATTTATTTCCTATTATATTTGGATTGCCGAAACACCCCATTGGAAATTGAAATTAAAATTTTTAACTACGTCAGAGTGAATCATTATAACTTTGTAATTTATTCCACAATGAAAAACATAATAAATAAAAAAAAACTGAACAGGGACTTTCCACAAAATACAAATACGTTTACCATAACGATACATAAAATTTAACCCTTGTAAATAATACCCATTATATTTTGAGTTGCGAAAGAAAAATCAAACTAAAAAATCTTTTAATAAAATATTGTTATTGTTTACTGAGACAGTTATGGATTGAGAGTGGCCGGAATCCAGTCTGTATAAAAATTGTATTTGACAAAATTCCAATTTAATTCTTAAACAACTAAATTCAATAATAATGTGAATATTATTAAAAGGCAAACTACATCTGGACAAACTACTTGTATTAAAAAACGGCTTTCAAATTCTAAACCCCAAACTTCCGCAATTCGTACCCCCCATAGCCGGAAATTGGTGTAAACGAAATAATTTGAGAAAATAATATGAATGCGTTGCTCATTTAATTTTTTGAACAACAGGAATGTTTTTCGAAATAAAAGTAATTTCACGTACAAAGTGTCGGACGAGCGTATCAAGATTAGTGGTTTACAAAACTAGTATCAAAAGACCATTACGGCCGCCTCAAATTTAAAAACCCCAGGACCAAGAGGAGTCAACATTCGTATGGTACTTTATTTATTTGCCGCTCTGTGTTGGTCCCACCATCGTAATGATTTTCATGAACCACATAAACTTGAGGAACCACCTCCTTCTGATTCAATCTTCCGTAAGAAAAAAAGCACCAGATAAAAATCACATGGAATTCTCTCGTGTCGTTTACGTGTATTGCCCTTCCCGGGGTGAAAACACCACCTCCAATGTCAACTAACCCGGTGAAAGGGAAAAGGATATTTGCTGTTCATATTCTTGGTGGTCCGACCCTTACCACCACATATTCCCTTTTTTAGAAGACATTCGTGTGTCAATTTGGTAATGCTGCAGAGAAAGTGCACCATTATTTTTACTGGACAGACCGGTTTTATTCGCTACGCCGAATACCACGAAGAAGGATTTTTCGTGCCCTTATACGCGAAAGTAGTAACACCTCAGCATTTAATAAGAATAATAGTGAAACTGAACACCATTCTCTGCGCGCCAATTCATTTATTACCTTTGGTGGATACTGCTTGCAATTAAAGTAACGATACCCCAAGGCATTAACGGAATTTCTTAGATTTTGTCAAAGCATTCCCAAATAAACCAGATGTTTGGAACTCTGCGAGAGCAACTAAAAATAAATGAATAATTGAACTCCATAATATAATAATAATAAGAAGTTAATAATTAATTAATGAATGATAAATAATAATAATAATAATAATAATAATAATAATAAATTAAGATTTCCGCGCATTACTCCAGGCAATAAGTAAGAGTGCTCCGAGTGTGACAGTTCCTAGCCTACCAATCCATTCAGACCTATTGCTTGTATTCGTTTTCAGATAACCACTGCACTAGTATCTTAAACAATCTCAAGGTCTTCCGCATTGGAATTTTGGATGTTCTATTTATACATTTGCTCCTAGCGAACGTTCCAATGTAGGACCGGAGTTTTTTCCTAAATAGATAAACTAAGATTCCCATTAAGCAAGGCTTCCCCCTGCCTTTTTTGCCAGATAATCTGAATAAGGACGTTAGGTGTAATGCGATGTGAAAGCACGAAAACCACGAATATAACCATGCGCAAGGCGACCTCGAACCCGCGTCCGAGATCGCCAGGTACTACTGCCTTAGCGACTTCTCAAGCCACCTGTATCGGCATTCCGACTTCAAAAAGAATTAAAGTTAAACACAGTGTCCTCAGCAAAAGTATCCCTTTCAAGCCTTTTACTGTCACTTGAAAACACACTTTTTCATTGCCGTTCAGTGAAAAATACCCAATCTTTAGGAACCTTAAGAGTTCCGCCCTTCGAGGAAACGTCAGTTAGATGACCCCGCGTCCCAAACCCCGGTGGATACCCCCAAGAATAAAATTGAATATAAATCCCCAATATTAATGTGTATATATTTAAAAACTTGTTATCCCCCCATGAATTTGACCCCAAAAAACATTCTAGAATCATTATTTGTTTGAGTTGGAAAATATTTTCCAGTTTTTCAGGTTACATTGTATTTTTCCATGGATCTACATTCCCGGGTCAGATATCCGCGTCCTTCTCTGAGACCCACTTTCGACATTAAAAATATTTCCTGCGATTGCGAAACATTTTATCTTCAATTCCAAGCATCCTAAAAATAAGATAATCGACTAGTGATGGGCAAGCATGGCTGTGATTGAGGAATTGTTGTGTTTCCACGTTCCACTTGTACTGAGTTTGAATTAGTTTGTGAAACACTGATAAGATTGATAAGCGATGAAAGGACGAAAACAATCTAAGTAAGGGGACAGAAATATTCTACAATTAATAATATTTCTAAATATAAAAGGAAACAGTAACTTCTTGCCCGTTACCCCGAAAGATTGTTGTGGGAAAAAGTGAAAATTTGCGGGGGGGGGGGCGTCATTCCAACCTAACCCTAACGCTTTCATGGGCGCGCGACAGCTAACTAGTTGTAGAAAGGTATTATGCGGGGAGCACTTGGGTGTTCGCACCTGCTTTACAAAGCGTTGCCCAAACAACACCAGTTAGTTTCCCGCTCTCGAGCGCGTCAGAGCGCGCTATCTGCTCTTGGGACGCCGCTTGCGACCTCCACGTGGCCCGCCCCCTCCCAGCGAACATGCGGCGCCCCTTCTGACGTAACCGCCCGCCCCGCGCCTCGCTACGCACTGCAACAGCCGTCCCCCCAGCCATTGCCTCATCTTCCCGCGCCATGACCTCCCAGCCCACTCACCTTTGTCCGCCCACAATCGCCGATCCAACCAATCCCCCCGGGTCCACCAACCCCCCGGTCCCACCAATCCCCCGTCCCACCAATCCCCCGTCCACCAATCCCCGGTCCACCAATCCCGGTATCCACAATCCCCCCGTCCACCAATCCCCGCCCACCAATCCCCCCGCCCACCAATCCCCCGTCCACAAATTCCCCCCCCGGTCCACCAATTCCCCCGGTCACCAAATCCCCCCGGTCCACCAATTCCCCCGGTCCACCCAATCCCCCGGTCCACCAATCCCCCGGTCCACCCATCCCCGGCCCACCAACCCCCGGTCCACAATTCCCCGGTCCCACCAAATCCCCGGCCCCACCAATCCCCCGGCCCACCCAATCCCCCGGCTCCCCACCAATCCCCCGGTCCACCAATCCCCCGCTACCACCAATTCCCCCGGTCACCAATCCCCCGTCACAACAATTCCCCCGCATCCACCAAATCCCCGGTCCACCAATCCCCGGTCCACCAAATCCCGGCCCCACCAATCCCCGGCCCACCAATCCCCCGGTCCACCAATCCCCCGTCACCCAATCCCCCGATCCACAATTGCCCCGCCGTTTCCACCCAATCCCCCGGTCCACCATCCCCCCGGTTCCACCAATCCCCCCGGTTCCACCCAATCCCCCCAGGTCCACCCAATCCCCCGGTCACCAAAATCCCCCGGATCCACCAACTCCCCCGGTCCACCCAATCCCCCCGGTCCACCAATCCCTGTCCACCAAATCCCCCGGTCCCACCAATCCGCCGGTCCACCAAAATCTCTCTGTCCACCAAATCCGCCCGGTCCACCAATTCCCCGGGTCCAACAATCTCCGGCCCCCAGGGTCCCCCAGGCTCCGCAGTCCACCCCTCCCGACGCCCACGGCCCCCGCCCCAGCCCACATGCGGTCCAAAATGGAGGATACACCCCGTGCACGGAGCCAACCCTGGGGGTTTGTTTCCCGATCAATAAAAGCCACCCCGATTAGGGTTGCCGCACCAGAGAGCCCGGAAAATAGTTAATGTAATCTGGAGCCTCGCGTACGTTGAGCTAAGAAAATACTTAGATACTTCAAGGTGTTTGTCGTCGCAGTAAGAAAACGTAACGCAGGAAACAAAGGTGAGGCAAAAGTTCCTGAGCGAAGCTTGATAAAAGCAGCCTTCAAGCCCCAGGTTGTTTTCTTACAAGTACATGTAAATAACGAATTAGGATCATTATGTTCATACATAAAGTACGAGTATGTGCTACAGTATCACTCCAAAAATATAAAGCTTGTAATATGAAGTCGTAGGCTTCCGCAGCCAGAGTCATGACAATGATCTTGGCTGACTGGGTGACGCAGCATACCAGCCCTGAGGAAGACCACGACAAGATGTCGAAACGTCAGCAACACAGAATTCGACGCGGCGTCACCCGGATATCCAAGATCATTCACAAAGCATGTAATAGTTCTCTGAGCATCGATCAACCAAAATACTAATGATTGCAAGAATCATAAGTTCCCGTTCATTTAATCTGTACCGCATCATTTATAGTTCTTATGTAGCGCGGATAATAGTTGATGCTTCCACCCCAAAAAAATCGTAACAAAATAGATGCAAAAAGGATTGCAGAAGGGAATTATTTGCTCCTGCACTTGATAAATATTATGGATTTGACAGTTAAATTCTCCAAATCTAGTAAGAACGTATGCCATCCTCGACACTCCGCCCTTTTGATTTTTCCACAAGACTGGCTTTCTAGATCCTCAGTTAAATTCGTCGCGCCAAATCTACAAAATGAAATTTTTTAGGTACTTCTTCATTTTGCAGCATTGCATTGTTCTGGGCACTGCCACTTCGTGGTAAGGGAGGTCACACACGAAGAGAATATCGATTCTTTGTGCAATTAAACCCACAATTTAACATTTGACGCTAACATCTACTTTGATATTCTTAGGCAACACTCTTTCGCTCCATATTATACCACGAATATCAAAATGGATATAAAATTACACATACGTGTAATTCTTAGACGAAGCAGCGTATTTTCTTTTTCCATTCTCTCAGATGGGTAGCGGATGATCGAGTTTCCATTTGCAAGATATACGCTACATCGCGAGGGTGCGTTAGTTCTGTTCAAGAGTCAAGTTATTGAATGCACGTTTATACACATGACTTCCCAGAATACATTTAGGATTTTCTGAAATTCTCTTTGAAAACTTAAATTAGAACTTTATTAATTAGATCGCTGCTGAGGTAGATACCTTCTAATATTTAAGTATGGTAAATAAAAGATGTTGTCTCGTATCAACAATTGATTTTGCTAATGATCGTTTCGATCGCATAGCGATCATTCTCAGAGCTAAAATTAGAATTATCGAAATGAATTATATTAATACATGAATTATAAACAATTAGAGATAAGTCCCTTATCCGTAATCCTTACCACTTATTCCTAAATGTTTATAATTCATGTTAATATAATTGTATTTCTATAATGGTAATTTTAGCTCTTTGGATGATCGCTACGCGATCGAAACCATCACTACCAAAATAAATTGTTGATACCAGATATATTTTTTTACCATACTTAAAAATGAACCTTCGCCACATGTATCCTTGTCTTTCAAACAAATGATTTCTCTTCTTTGGTCGGACGCATTTCAGTTTTATTCGCTCGTCAGGCAACGCACTCAAAAACTGGAAAGTTAATAACTACTGGAAAGTTAATAACTACGTATCTCCAAACTAAAAGCATTGCCTGATATTACAAAGCATTTCTATGATACTAAACATTGTTTTCTTCAATTGAGTGTGCGTCCCATATTATATCACGACGACCCATAGAATATCAAAATCGATCGAAAATTACACACACGTATAATTCTTAAATGAAGCATCGTATTTCCTCTTGGTCTTTACATTCCCAGAAAATCGCATCTTCCCGCGACTTTATGTCAATCGCTCTTGTTTACGATCGCTTCGTCAGTTCATTTCACGACCTAGCAATCCGAGATAACCGAACGCGCAGGTCTGTAAACAACCCATAGGCAGCAGCGTCTTCTCCTCAGAGAAAGAGCTTGTTTTCAACTTCCAAACAAGGTGATAAGCAAAACCACCGGCTCAGAGAGAGAGGAGTTCCGACGAGAACGCAGCGACCATGAAACAGCGAACAGCTACTCCAACGCAACGCAACACAACTCTGTCGACAAGGCGACACCGGGAGAGAGGGAAGGAGGAAGATCCGGCACAGATTCATTCGCGCGGCTGTTGATATTTCATTACCTATTTCCTTCTAATTACGGCACCGTCTCTTTGACGCGCATGCGCACCTCCGCCGCCACGCCCGCCCCCGCCCTCTCCCGCTCCGCAGACGCAGAAGGCTCCGCTGCGCTGCGATGTTTGTGCGTGGGGAAAACTCGTGCACCTCTTCAAGCGGAAAGCCAGCCGAGCGCCGTCTTCGAGTCGCGCCGCGGAGCAGCCCTTGATACAATTACGGACGGCGCGCGTGGATCTTGGACACGCCCGATTTCTCCAAAAGATTCCAGTTTCGTAATCGTAATAGCGCTCTTTTCAGTCGCACGAAAGCCACATAATCCATCGAACGTTTATTAAATATTTTTAATATCTACTGTCTTTCAATTCTTTTATATTTTTCATTGACAAAGAACGACTGACCTGAAGAACAGACCACGAGAACATTGCTGACTTGTGAAGGACGTGGGAAATGTCATTAACTTAGTGTATCCCTACCCTGAATCGGAGCTCTTACAAGAGACCTTTCAACAGGTTGAAATCTGGCTTCATAATTTATTTTTACAGACAAATATTCTCTAGTTTATGTGATGTGAAAAAATTATCTGCCGTCACATACTGAAAGTTACGGTTTTAAAATACGAAAATACCACACTTTTCACTACGCACATCATACCTCTCGCGGAGCTTGCGCAGCCCTGCCTACTCGGAGAGAGTGCCCGCCGAAAACGAACGCTCCTACGGGCTAAAAACTGTTTGCCTGAAACGGTCTTGCAAACAAATTTTTTGAATGAAGACGGTGACGAACGTTGACCTGAGTGACGTTTGCTCGACAACCTACAGCGCAGGTTTAGTCTTCAAATATCATATATTATATTCAAATAGTTTTCTACAGCAGACATACATGTCTACACTAAGAATATTTGCAATGAAAAAGCGAAGCACACTGCCGCAAGCCAACTTGGTCTAAGCGCATCCGAACAGTTCTGCGGAGATCAATCGGAAGGCGAGATGTATCGATCAAGTCCTCCCCGAAGGAGGGTCGAGGGGCCTCCCGGCCGCTGAAACTACGCGCCGCGCCAGGCACGTCACTTCCAGGTCGGCGCTCGTCGCGGCTGTCAGAAGAGGAGCAAGGGGCGGCTGCGAGTACCACTCCTCTGTGCCCAGCCCCACCACCACCTCACCCTTCCATATCCTATCCCTCTCCACCCTCACCATTTCATCCTTCCTGTCTCTCCTCTCTCTTCCTGCACTCATCCACTCCTTCCTGCCATTTCCGCCCGCCTCCGCTCCCGCTCCCCCGCCTCCACCTCGCCACGCTCCGCCTTCCCGCCCCGCCCCTCCGCTTTCCCGCCTCCGCTACCGCCCCGCCTCGCCTCGCCCCCGCCTGCCACCTCCGCTCCCGCCTTGCCGCTCCGCCTCCGCCGCCCCCCGCCCCCCCGCCCCCCGGCCCCCTGCCCCTCCGCCTCCGCCGCTCGCTCCTGCCCTGCCGCCTTCCGCCCGCTCCGCCCCCGCCTCCGCTCCCCGCCGCCGCCGCTCCGTCCCGCTCCCCCCCGCTCCCGCTCCGCGCCTCCAGCTCAGCCCTCGCGCTCCTCACTGCCGCCTCCGCTCCCCGCCTCCAGCTAGCCGCAGCTCCCACCGCCGTCCGCCCCCCGCCTCACCTCCGCTCCCGCCTCCGCTCCCGCCTCCGCCCCCGCCCCCGCCCCGCCGCCGCCCCCGCCCCCGTCCCCTTGCCCCCCTTCCTCCGCCCCCGCCTCCGCCCCCCGCCCGCCTCCGCCCCCGCCCCCGCCTCCCCCCCGCCTCCAACCTCCGGCTCCCGCCTTCCGCTCCCGCCCTCCCGCTCCCGCCCCCCCCCCGCCCCCCGCCCCCCTCCGCCCCCGCCTTCCACCTTCCGCTCCAGCCTTCCCGCCCCGCCCCCGGCCCCCGCCTCCGCCCCGGCCATCCGCCTCTGTAACCACTACGCCAGAGGGCACGGGAGGTGGCTTGCCCAGACAGATCCACAGAGCGAAGGGGACTAAAGGCAAAGGGGGGAGCAGCTTCAGTGGCTCCTCGGGCGGAAAGGAGCAGTGTGGTGCCATGCACAGTACGAAACTCTGACAACGAAAGCCCGATCGTTTTAGGAAGAAAAATTACTGCATGGGCGCTCACTCTAGCATTAAGATTCAAGCTGGGAAAGAACAACCTTCCACGACGAGGTTACGTGGGGCAATGGACAAGATGCGATCCGAGAGTCTCCTTAGATATATTCAGGAATGTTAAATTTATCTAAAAGAAATAGAGGTTGTGTCTCAAAAGACAGCTACCAATTCAATTTGATGCAAACAAGAATACAGAAAGCACGTTTCGAAAAGTTCACATTCAGAGAATCATTTCTGCTTTGTGCCGATTGACAATAAAATGATGCTGCATAACGTTTGAAATTTCAGAATTAAATAGCAGTAAAATTCGTTATTTTAAACAATACACTCCTTGACGTGGGTCATCTATTCATCGCTTCCTACCACACACTACGCTCTCACTTAACAAACACGCATACACAGTGCCAGTAAATGAAACAGTTTTACAGCTAATGCCAGGAGAAAACACATCCAGACCCAAGTTTTTTCCAAATGAAATCTACTTGTTTCGTGCAGTGTTAATAAATAATTCGCGTATACAAAACATGCTCTTAAGGAAATGTAAGTCGTTGCTCAATGTAAAAATACAATTTCACTGAACTCAAATCATTCTTGTATTTATTATTCGTAAGAATATGTTTCCCCGAATCTACCAACTTTAATACACACGTTCTGATTTTCAAAAATAGAAAATAATCGAAATATTTCCGCCAATATATTGTGCGATTGCAAAAGAATTAATATTTTTCAAGATTTGATGGTAAATATCGATACGTTTTTTTTTCTTGATAATATCCTAAAGTTTTCAATACCGCAGTGGCTGGAAGCAGTTCATTAGTTCCCTATGAGAAATGATAAACAATTATCTCATAACTAAAAATCTGAATGTGCCTTTCGTTCCCAGCAATTAAAAATAAACTTAAAAAATCAAAATAGCAATCAAATTTACCTGCATACAAACGTGTTACATCGACGTGAGAAATATTATCCCGCTTAATTGAAGGTAAATGAAATAATCATTTCCAATTGGTTATGGCATACTGCGGTTTTGATGGTATTTGTCACAAAACAATTAAATATCTGGGTCGCTCCTCCTCTCGTAAATGTTATTAATAGGAGTGTAGAATCTGGTGTTTTCCTCATCACCTAAAAGCTGAAAAAGCTTGTAATATGGTGTGGTGATAATATAATAATTCGTATCATATTAGTAGGATTTTCTAATTATATACCAATTTCTTGTACATCTAACATTGCTAATATAAAAGAAATAATAACATTATGGAATCAAAGTATTTTAAAATAAAAGTAATATAATATTTCGTAAACAAAGGTTCTTAAAAAAACAAAGGAAGTACAATTATGAAGATATAGATTGTTTTCTTTAATGAAATGTGTTCCTTAAAGAAATATTTTGAGATATGGTCATGTACAATATTTCCAAAATCTGAGTACTTTTCTCTAATTTTGCGTGAAAATATGGATGAGAAAGCACGTGCAGTTCTAACACCACTAGTTATAATATATGTCCATGATCTTTGTGTGTGTGTTATACGACTCAATGACATCATAAATTGATAATACAGTAAGCCTTAGATAAATCAGCTCTTCTGTTTATTATGATCTTTTCAATTCGAGGTGTCCCTAAGTACGAAATTGTTGCATAGGAGTCAGATTACATCAATACTTTATACCTCCTTATAAGATTTCAGAATAAAGTACTTATTATAATTCAGACTGATAATCTTCTTTATTTCTCAAATGTATTTTATTTCAATACTATTTTTTTCATTAAAATTAAACTTTGTACAATATATTCGAATTATCCAGTATTACTAGAAAGAACAGTTTTGTTTGACTAAAAGTTAAAAAACGAGTAGTCAAATATAACTTCTTTTATAGAAGTGTTTGAATCTACAATAAACTACCAAATGCGATCAAATTTTATCCTGATGGTGTAGCAAAAAGGTAAAAATATATTAAAATTTACTTAAAAATCAAAATTTCAAATGTACACAAGAACTTTCAACATTAAAAATATCAAAATAATTATTTTGTTTGTTTCATGTGATTTTTTATTGTTTTAACTGTGATCAATAGTATTTTGTATTTAATTAACGAGTAACCATTTTGTTAATTTATATTTATCTTTGCAGCTGTTATCAAGAGTTTTAAAAAAAAATTGTGATACTTCTTGTTATGTTCTTTGTGTTATCATAGTCATCATATTGCAATTTACTACAACATGTCTCGCTAGCCAGCAAAACGATGTTTTACACCTCCACCAAGTTGTATTAATAAGTTCAAATGGTAAAGAAAGTCAAAGTCAATAATCATTCAAAACTACCCTTAATTTTTTAAGTGCGGTTTTTAAATGAAAAGAAACCTTCTTTGGAATCGCAAACGTTATTAATTTCTAGAAAATCTAATTTTGTTTATCATATGCTTCAAATTAAAAAAAGAGGATGAAATGAATGGAATATTGCACAACATTGTTTGTTGCTGACAACCAATACAATATGATTATCGATTTATCAAAACTGTCCCATTGCGTTCCCATTGCGTGTTTATTTTGTTTCATTCAACCTTAACCGACTTACAATATCGTTGCACGTGACACGCAAGCTCTGGTTATTTCCTCGTACAGAAAAGTTGACAAGTCACTTATTTTATACTTACAAGCAAGAAATAAAAATGTGTTAACTAAAAAATGAAATGTGATGGTAAATGCACTCATCATGTATAGTAAGAATATTCGCTCTTGCTGCTAAAAGTACATAGTGTTATCTTTGAAAGAAACGTGAGACCATTTCAAAGAATCTGCAAACCACGAAAACAATGAGTAACGTGAACATCAAGATCAAAGGTCATATAATCATGTTATTTTCATTTTCATGGCCACCTGATTTGGACGTAAGAAAGTCATACATTATATTTGATTACATCTGCAATAATTTTGGCATGCCATAAATCTAAGGCAATTTGTTTTAAAATTCTTAGAAGATTATGAGCCTAAGTGATAATTATCATTGTTATATCAAGTGAAGAAAAAAACATGTTTAAGAAAGCTACTAAAGAAATGGAATAATTACTATTGCATACCTGATTTACAAATTGATTAAATATAAATATTTAAAAAGTACTTCGTCGGAAAAAATATAATTTTCACAAAAACAAATACCGAAATTGATCTTTAGTTTTCACATTGTCGTATACTTAGTACAGAGAAAGATAAGTAATGTTGCAAAATCAAAGTCGGGATTTCGAAGAAAATACACTTATGGAAGCTTCTGATACTGAAAAAGTGTTTTATTTTTGCAAAACGTTTTCCGTCCGTCCTTCCATTGTTCTGTCTGCTTTCGTATGTCATCTTTACGTCCGACTGTTAGTTTGTAGATCAGCCTGTCCCTAGGACTGTATATTTGTCTATGAACAACACTAGCGCATAACCTGTAAACAAAAGTTTTCTAAAAATGAATCGATCATAGACAGCTATGTCGCCGGCCCCTCGACATAGCCCTTTTAATTTTTTGGATACGACACCTAACGATAGCATAAAACAGCATTTTCATTTTCCCCGCTCAAACAGAGGCGAGTTTTTCATATCTAACGTACGCAGTTCCGAAAATCATAAAATTCAAAATTTTTGCATCGTCTTTGTATAAGTTCATTCGTTTTTAAAAACTGTAATTTCTGCATTATTTTTAAATGAAATCATATTTTAAAAATACGTAAACAAAACTTTCTCAAAAACGACTCCAAATATTTAATTTATTTGCCTCCATAATGCCGATGTCTTTCTTATTGTAATTAACTATTTATTATAATTATTATATAATATTAATTATTTACATTAAAAAAATTAAATTGATTTATACATTTTTATTTGAAGTTTTTGCGTAGTTATGTGCTATATTTTTTGAAGTGTTATTAGGACAGAATTTGTAATATTATAATAGTACATAACCGTTATGAATAATGCGAGAATGAGTGTGCTGTTGTATTATTATTTTGGTAAATGAATTAAAGATATCTTCTGTTATTCGTGGAATAATAAAGTCAAAGGTGAAATGTTCTCTTGAATGCTTTCGAGGTAGTAAATGTCGAGGTAGTTCCTACTCATATAACAACTGTTACGTACAATTATGAATGTCTATTGAGGCAAAGGAAAAATCGTTTCTGTATTTTCCGATCGTTGTTATGAAATCCGGTTGCTGCATTGTGGTTCAGCTCTGACGCCGCCGGCGACGACAGAATTCGAAGACGTTGACGTTGCCGCCGCCACCGCCGCTCCGTTGAAAGCACCTTTGGCGCAATCACAGCGGCGCGCGGCCGCCTCCGCCATCGATTTTCGCTCACCGCTCCGCCCCGCCCCGCACCCGTCCCGCCCACCTCACGGCTCCACCCTGCCTCCTCGGCCCCGCTCCCGCCCCGCCCGCCCCGCCCCGCCCCGCCCCGCCCCGCCCCCGCCCCCGCCCCCGCCCGCCCCGCCCCGCCCCGCCCCGCCCCGCCCCGCCCCGCCCCGCCCCCGCCCCGACCCCCCGTCCCATCCCGCCCCGCCCCGCCCCGCCCTCCTTCCTCCGGCCCGGCTCTCCTCGCTCGCTCCGCCACGTTTTGTGTCTTTGCGCGGGGCCTCTAAAGCCACTTAAAGAGCCTCCCAGCGGGCGCGCGATCGCGTAGGACACAAACCCGGCGCGGCGCGGGGCGGCGCGGGGAAGTGCCGGGTGGCATCCAAATTACGTCCCGGCACAGGGCGCTTCCTTTTGAAAGGGCGCCCGCCGCCCAACGCAGCGGCCAAGGGGAGACCGGGCATAGGAAGCCCGCGCGTCGGAATTCGAACGAGACGAATTTTAACTTTACAAATATATAGCGCGAGAGGAAAGTCTCTCTGCAGTGGCCCCTTGCTAGTGAGAGAGCTTGCAACAGAAATTATGTAATTAGCAAGCAGCAGCATCAATACGTAAATTGAGTATTCACTAAAAAAAGCTATTTATAAAGCTAATTCAAGGTCGCGTTGCTAACTACAATCATAATAGATGCTGCAAGTGCTGTACCCCTCACTTGTTTCTCAGTGATTTGGTTGCTACCAACATTAATTTAAAATAATTTTTAGTAGGAGCCCACAATTAGGATCATTGTGGAGAGAATTTGGCAGCGCACTGTACTTAGTTAAAAGTTCAGAAAACAAATTAAAAAAAAATAAAGTAGGGCTCTTGAAATAAAAATTAACAGATAAATGCAAATAATGAAAGAATGGAAGATACAATAAATTAAAAACATGGGGACTATAATCAGCTGAAATTATAGGAAAGCGCCTTGCACTGACCACATATGTGAAACCATCAATATATTAAATACTTCATTCAATATGTATGTAAGAGTTACAACAAACAAATGACGTATTTAATTTTTAGTGCCGTAAGTAATATTAATTATTTCTACCAATTCCAGGTTAGTCGTGACAAACTAACTAATGAAAGTTTAGAATGAATACTCACTGACCGACAATTTTGTACACCCAGAATTTCATAAATTTATACAAGTTTACGCTTATAAAAAGCGTAAAAAATGTAATCAGTTTCAAGATGCACTTCCGTATAAATTAAAAAATTGAAAATTTTTGAAATTTATAAATTTAAGAAAAAATGAAAAGATCACAAAGGTTTTGCTGTGTTGGATGAAACTCGAACGCAATGGTTACTTACTCCAACTAAGTTATGGTTGAAGTTATGATCTTTAGAATATCTATAATTACATCACTTCGTGCAAAACCATTGGGAAAGCAAGTAGAGTGAAGTATATATAGAAATGAAAACTCGAATTCCGTTATCAGATGACACAGTTTTCTCGAACGTCGTGTCTCGCAGCACCTTGGCTGCACGCGAAATCAAACACCGGAGCTGTCGCGTCAAGTGGCAGGGTCACAAAAGTTGCTCTACTTTTCGTCGCCCCAGATCGAACCTTCTAAAAGAACAAATAATCCATTCAATAAACGTTTCCTTTGGGAGGTTTTATGTCTATTAAAATGTCAAGATAATAGTCCAGACCCATTTGTCTCTATATAGGGAGTGTAAAAAACTTTTAATGAAAGTGGTTGAGAGGTAAGTTATCACAACATTGGTTTGTATTAATTTCATTTGTGCGTTATTACAATGCAAACGTTGTGTTTCTTCGCTTCATTATTTGTTAATTTCAGTGCTAGTAGTTATCAAGCAGAAAGTAAATGTTGCAACATAATTACGTTTTAGTTACCTTGCTTCGAGTTCACACTTGCATTTACTGTTAATATCTTCGAGTCTAAGTAACATATTTTTCAATCCATACAAAAAATCCTTTAATACGTCTTAACCCAGTTTCAGTATACAGATTAACTAGTAATATTTCTTGGCGATTTTTATTTCATTTCATTGCACATTATTTTCTAATTTGCATTATTCTTAACAAAAAGCTTTTGTACTCACGTGTGATATCTACTTCTTGTCTTGAAAATATATTTCTGCGTACTCACCTGAAACAAAATTACACATAGTATTAACGAAAGTATTACATGGGATTATAGTAAATGGTATATCTTGGGTTAGTATTTGTATTAATAGCCTTCCATTCAATTTTCTATGTGTTGCCTGAGTTACAAATTAGGTTTTCAAATCTAGAGCTAACAAATATTAACTAACATAACACTATGAAAACGAAAAAAATAATCAAAAATCGTCACACAGCTATCAATTCATTAAAAGTTGCCGAAAGGATTATTTGCAAACAAAATTATTAGGAAAAACGAATACTCTGAAGCTTATGTGAACAGATAAATACATGAAAGACGTGATAGGCTGCTAGTGGTGAATAAACTTTTCTATATTGTGAAAAGAAAGAAACATAACTTATAAGTTTATAGGAAATAACTTTGAGGAATCTTACAACTAACTTCTATAGAATTCATTCAAGTGAAAACTGAAATTGGTGAAGACATGTTACATGTTTTTGATGTAATTTATAAACGTCTAAAATTCCATTTTTAATGTTATTTATACTGTCCCTTACAATCGTTTCCATGCTAGTAAATTCAATGCTAGTAAATGCAAAGAGTAAATGCAATGTTGTTTTTATAGGGAGGGAGCACGATATATTACTAACGAATCCCATACATTTTTATACATTTGGAGAGGCCTTCGTACGGAGAAGCCTACGTTTTAGCACTTCACACTCAACAGAATATCAATCTCGTCAGTTTATAAATATTAACTGTCTCAATATCTCTGCATCATGGTTAGATTGACTATTCCACTTGTGAAATTTTCAACAATAACGTTAAACAACCAATATTATGCATTTGGTATGCACCAATAACGATAGTGAATAAAGAAAAAAGTATTGCTTTTTCTCACCCCCTTCCCTGCTGGCTATCACAAAGTGCGATATATCAGAAACTCTTTCTAGGCACTGGGAGCGTGAACACAATATATAATGTTTGGCGCTCCCTGAAACTTTTTAAGGTAATTTCTTTCATGGAACAGTCCTTTTATATACCACTCATACATGAGATGTTTCCAGATAGGTTCGGAAATTTTTAGAAATACCCAATGCTCATGTGGTATTACTTGTGATAATGAAAGACTTACAATATCTTTAATGTCGTATATTGTTATTGGTTTGAATATTCAATGCTAACATTAATATTATTGTACGTACATTAATAATTGTATTATAACATTGTATTATTTCAATTCGAAAATTTTTATAAAAACCTTGAAGAAAGGTTACCGAATATTTTCAATGCATTGTAAGACAGGAAGGAATAGAGTCTTAGAATTACAATGTTCTACTCGGGGGATAATTATAAGTGTTAAAAGTTTTTACAAAGGTTAAGTTAAAAAAGGAACGGGATATTCATAGAACACAATACGTTTATGGAACATTAATGCCTGTATACTGGGCTGAGCCCCTCTCGCTTCATATCTTAGAGTTATAAAGGATAACGAAACAGATCGGGTAAGTGAATAGTCTTCATTTCGAATTATAAGGAACAAAACGTAATTTATCATGTATTAAATTAATTTAGCGATTGTTAAATGTTAAATTGAAAGTTTGGTTGATGGTTTCACAATTTTCTCAACCCGAGAGGAGTCACATGGGAGCATTTGGACCGCAGGCTTTATTTATTTCAGGCGCAATTTTGTTTAAAAATGTTCTATAATCTTGTGATTTTCAGTACTTTTCCCCAAAAATTTTATTTGCAAAATGCATTACTCGTCGCTTGATTGCAGGATACCAATTGATTCTCATACATTATTTATATCTCGCGGGTGTTTTGGGATCGAAAAATCTCCTTTGCGCTCTCTTACGCTAGACCAGTGTTGACATTCAGAGCCGCCCGTCGCGTCGCCCACGGAGCCCTTGCGATAACCTCCATTTGCTTTGACACAATCCAAATAGGCACGTTCAACTTTCAGGAGGATAAAACATTACTAACACTTCCAGAAATAATAATTGCAGACAGAAGTTTGGGTCATTTGCGCCCTTGTTCTATTCCAAAATTAACACTATAGGGTTGCCGTGGGAATTGATACCTAAAATAGAACAGTATTTACATTCAGAACAATTACAAGAAGAATTAAGAAGTAAAAGATGCAAGAAACGAAAACTAACAAAGTCAGATGTGGATCTTTTCCAAGAATTGTGGACCCCAAAGAATCCCGTGAATGTGAAAAGTACATGAAAACAATAGTATGCACATCCACGGTTTGTTATATAAAGTGTGTGTAAAAATATATTACTGAACTTTACACATACATTCACACGTTAACTTAACATGGCAGTTTAAAAAATGTTTATGCTGTTCTTTTGCACCAGCAAGTTAAATGCATCAGCACGTTTGATAGTTTGAAATTTATACTAACAATTTTGATTAAAAATACTCGTTAGAATAAGTTTAGGATGGTTGTAACAATCACGCAAATACCGAATTATATCACTTCATGACGTAGGAAGATACCAATGAACTGAAACATTTTTTCCTAGGTGATCGGTTACGTACGTTCGTAGAGTAAGAGGCGACTTCTCCTGCCAATGTCAATTGTTTGAGTAAAACACTGAGAATCTATTAACCTTCTGAACAGGTAATTTCCTTGTAATACAAGGAAAGTTAGAAAATTTTACTAGTAACAAATGTATCACTCACAATAACACGGAAATAACAGTTTGGAGGGCTTTGAATGTTTTTGTACTTATAAAATGTTTCTTATAATTCGATTTCTTACCAAGTTTTCTGGTGATTGAAGTTTTACAGAATGGATAATGCAACGATTTTTAGAAAAAAATATTGAAGCAAATGAACAACACCTCTATTAACAACTAAACATTTCAGTTTCCTACAACACATTTTCCCTGGGAAACGATATATTTAGTATGAAAAATTTCAACTTCATACGGGAAATGGGCTCTAAAGATGCAACCTCTAGTATACGCCAGCTCCACAATTGCCTCATCAGAATCGCCATCATGTTCCAGTAACTATTTCCTTTTGATACATGTTATGCTCACTAGCTTGGCAACCACAAGTTTTCAACTGACTTTCTGCATTTGTAAGTCTTAATATTCATGAGCTGCACTGTGTAACAGTCACTAATAGTATTACAGCCTGCACGCTGCACGTAATCCCAATGAGATAACTTTACCTGTAAATAATGAAATAAAATCCTTGTAAAAAAGTGTTATCAACATAATTCAAAGGCTTTTTAAAGAGAAATTTATGGAGATTTAAGAAAAAATAAAATACTATTACAATGTTTGATTGCAAAACCGATCCGTACCCAGCGAAGTTGCTCAGAGCGTATCGCGCTGACTTCGCATTCAGGAGGCCCGGGTTCAGTCCCCGTGCCGGCCATCTTGACCGGAGTTTTTGTGATTTCCCTCGCTCATCCAGGCGAATGCTGGGATGGTTCTACTGAAAGATCACGACCACGAATCCGGCGTCGCTAGCCCAATTAGTTGAGTACGTGAAATCACGAAGGTTACGCGAATTCGAGACATCGCGGGTTCCTGGATGGGTGAGCGACTGGTAATCCGTGGATCTAACGGCGTCGAGGCCCCTTGCCCTTGGAGCGTATAATGGCTAATACAGATTCAAAACCGTTCCGCGGTAGCGAAGGCCTGAGCGCGGGCGCGGCACGTGCGCATGTGCAGGAGCGCTGCCTGGACGACGGCGTGCGGCTGGTGGTGCGCGGCGCCCGCTTCCCCGACGACGCCCTGGGCGGCGCGGGCGACGGGGGCTGGCTGGACGACCGCCTGCGCCTCAGCGACCTGCAGCTGCTCGACTGCGCGCTGCGCGAGCTGCGCCCCGGCGCCTTCCGCGCGCCGCCCTTCGCCCACACGCACGCGCTCGCCCTCGAGGGCAACGCCCTGCGCCACCTGCCCGCGCACGCCTTCGAGGGGCTCGCCTCGCTCAAGGTAACTCACCTCACGACCCCGCACTTACTCAGCCATTCATTCACCATTCACATACTCATTCAATTCCAATTATTCAAGATCTATTAATGCATTCAATATTTATTCATTTTTCAACATCCATTCAATCCATATTCATTCATTCAATCCATATTCGTTCATTCATTCAATCCACATTCGTTCATTCATTCAATCCACATTCGTTCATTCATTCAATCCATATTCGTTCATTCATTCAATATGCATTCATTCAATCGTTCGTTCTTGACTTCAATAATTTTTCGCATTTCACGCCCTCACCACGACACAAAAATATCCATTCCTACCATAAACGTCACAAACTTCGGAGTCATTTAGAATCCTTGATACTGTAGCAGTGAGCATCGTTTGAGACGATGTTATAGGAAGTACATTCGCTTTTTACTTTCCAGTCTTTTCATAATATTGTATAACCCTCATCTCTTGATTTTTAAATGCTTATTTTTCACTGAATAAATACCCTCCAAGAGAGAATATTACATAACATACGCAGGAATTACATCTTGTAATCAGTATACTATTCACAGAAATTATAAGTGTGTTGACACAAATAAAAATTAAATGTTCTGTGTGCTGACCTACGACTTCGTAATTCTTTGTTGTTTCTGCACCAAAAAATTAAAAATATTTCAGAGGGTTTTTACACCCCCTAGACCTCATAACTTTTAGGAGCAAACGTATACGGGCATTTCTTTATCCCATATTAAATACACAATAAATCGTTTATGATTTCCTTTCAAGAAATCCTACGCTTATTTATGCCAAAGAAGAAGAATAACACGCCTAATGGTAACTGATGACACAAATGATGGTAATTGCGTAGTCTTCCGCGGCCGAAGTTTGTATTATCTAGGCTAGTCAGAGCCGCGTCACTGACTGGGGCAGCTCTGAGGAAGGCCACAATACGCTGGCCGAAACCACTATGTCAGTATGTCAGTGACGCGGTATGTTAGCCACTATGTCAGTGACGCGGCTCGTCCCGGATACCGTAGATAAAACACGCCTAATGGTAGTCTGCCAGAGACCGTCAGGTCGGCGCTACGAAACGAACTTTCGGCAACGGCGAAAGTGCCGCACTTCGTTCTTCGATTGCGTCATTCTGTTTCAAAATTCCGTACCCATTTTTGGGCGCTTCCCGTCTAGTATGCCACATGTGGTTCCTTATGCATATATTAACATATTGTGTGGCAATAAAACAATGTCAAAAGCTTTATTGCAAGGCAGAGTTTCGTAAGACTATGACTCTGCTTATAGCAAGTATCAATCTTCTTTCCCAGCCACTGACGCAGACATTGGGTTGGTTGATTGATGCTTTCAGACACAACTGCTATGATGATTAATCCCACTAGTATAGTGAATATTTTATCCCGGGAGGTGGTGGAGTTTCTTCTCTGCTGGTAGTGCAATTCACCGCCTACTTTATACGTCGAATTGCATGTTTTTCCCTCCAATTGCCTCCCCTAATGGACCTTCATTCCAGTCAGAATCAGCTCTAAGCTCCCAACTAGTCTCCCGACATGTATGAAGCGTAACGGGGGGGGGGTATGGCAAAGAATATGATTGGCGCGGGCTCCGTGGCCCGTTTCTGAAGGTACTGTTCTGGCATTCACCAAATACCGATTGTTGAAACCCAATAAATCTAGTAATTAGAGCAGCCGTCCGGTAGAATGTTTCTCCAATCCATTGGTAGAATTCGACGTAGCTCGCTGGGTAGAGTCGCGGCTCGACCACCCCAAGCACCTCCCAGCGAAGGTGAGCGGAGGTGAGCGGAGGTGGGGCCGGGTGCGCAGGTGCTGGTGATCCGGCGCAACCCGGCGCTGACGAGCGTGAGCCCCGACGCGCTGCGGCCCGTGTCGGCGGCGCTGCGCGTGCTCACGGTGCAGGGCTCGCTCTTCCACGCACGCCTCGTGGCCAACCTGACGGGCGGCGCGCCGCTGCCGCACGTGGAGCATGTGGACCTGGACTACAACGCGCTGGCCGCGCTGCCCGACGACGCCTTCCGCGCGCTGTCGGGCGTCGCCAGCATCAGCGTGCGCCACAGCCACGTGCGCGCGCTCGCCGACCGCGTGCTCGACCCCGTCGCCGCCTCCCTGCAGGTGAGCGCCGCCGCACGCCCCTTACCGGTGGCGCTTCTATGGTACGGTTTATTTAGTCGCGCGCTTGACGTAAAGCAGCTGCTGCGGTTTCATCCAATCGGGAGCTTATATGTCGCTACAATGACGTCACTACGGGGATGCTCCTGATTGAATGAAACCGTGAACAGCTGATTTACGTCAAGTGTACGGTTAAATAAATCCTAGTATACTGGAGGTATACCCCAATTAAAACACTGTGACACTTCGAGGTCACAAGCTGGAATGATAGAGGGACATTGTTCTCCAATCGAGAGCTCCATTATCAAAACTAAGCCGGAATGAAGCTCCCGATTGCATGAGTGCCCCCCCTTCGTCCACCTCGTGATCTTCAAGTGCCACTCTGTTTAAATCGGAATACAAATTCACGCAGAAGCGCTGCTCTGGCGCATGTTGGCGCACTCATGCCATCAATCGCCCAGGTACGTTTTCGCTAGCAGAACACAGTTTTGGCGGCCTTCACACTCCGGCGCGTAGACCACATTGATCTTGACGCACATTGCCGCTGTCTTTAGGCCGCCAGTGCCCACACTTTAACTTTAACGAATCCTTCTTTTCCCACGCCCAGTGACCCAGGATTGAGGCTGCCAGTGTCCAGGGACCGGCACTCCCGCATGTCTCCATGAGAAGGCGCCTGAGATTGCGCCGATGAATGTTTCGTTGGGTTCCGCAGTTCCCAATTCCTTACATTCATGTAATTCCAACTAGCATCAGAAGCCGAGAAACGGGACGATGTTAGTTTGTCGAAAGCGCCAAAGTAACGCTTTAGGGAGCATCCATGTTTCGTCATGAAGCGCTTGCACTTCTCAATTTTAAGATCCGAAAAAAAAACGCTTTCTTTCACGTTTGGCAGGCATGTTATCTCAGACCAAGAAAGTCTTGCTTTGCAAACAATGGCTCTTTAAAATATCGGCGTATTTTAGAATATATCAAAACATTCAGCAATCCGTGCTGTGATGGACAAATTTTGGACATTTTACCTCTTGTCTACTGAAGTTTGGATCCTGGTCGATGTACTATGTTGAATTTGTAATTGACGAACTGGCCGTTTTCACCACGTTTTCCCATTTTCCCTTCTTCTCATTCCACCATTCTTCTATCACCATTAATGATATGAAATTATCGATTTGAAAGAAATATCTTCATCTATTTCCGGTCCACGAAAGGCTATGTATTGATCAGCACAAGGTATACCGGTATATAACACGACTCTGATGTGCCAGAGGAAAACACGCAATACCTCACATTCCATCGTGTCGAGGGTTGTCAGTTCAATTCCGACCAGGACTCAGATATTTCTTTGATGGGTTGCAACAGTGAGGTGTGTGTTGGGATCGCCTTCTAAAATCTTATTGTGGTAATAGAAATGTGTGGTTTCCCTGATCACATCGAGGTAAATTCCAGGACAGCGTCGTTCACAACGCGGTACGCGCACATCAAAATAGACTATGTCGTAAGCGTACTGCAAAGATGTCGTGGTCGTATAAAACAATTGATACTGCAAAGTAAACACAATACTGGAGCCACGTGAATCAACATGGCTGCCACCTCACAAATTAAAAGTGATCAAGAGAATAAACTTGTAGGTTTCCAAGCATTTTTCTAAAAATTAATTCTCGCAACTCTACGAAAGCGTTTGGCGTTCTCATTTCAATATTTCATTCGTATGCCAAATTTTCATTTTCTGAACTAGTTACGTACGAAATTGTTATTGCCTTTCAAATGCAAGTGTTTCACTAGTGGCAAGTGCTGTACTTGAACAACGAGCTGCGAGCGCTACTCCCTTTAGTATTTCATTCGTATGCCAAAGATTCACTTTTTGTACTAGTTACGTCAATAACTATCTTACTCCCTGTAATAGTGGGTGCTGCCCTTGGACAATTACAAGCTGCGCGCACTCATTTCAATACTCATTTTAATACTTCATTTTGTATGCCAAAGACATACTTTCTGAACTAGTCACTAAAAACTACCTTTAACCTCCACGAGCGGGTTGTGTGCTCGCTTGGATAATAACGAGCTGCGTGCGCTAGTGATTCAATATTTCACTAGTATGCCAAAGTCTCGTTTTTTTTGTACTAGTCGTGTAAAGAAAGCTATTCTTTCTCCTCCAGTAGCAGGCGGTGCGCTCGTTGCAGGTGCTGCGCCTGGACAACAACGAGCTGCGCGCGCTCCCGCGCAGCCTCTTCCAGCTGCTGACGCGCCCCATCCACGTGGGGCTGACGGGCAACGCGTGGCACTGCGCGTGCGAGGCGGCCTGGTTCCAGCAGTTCCTGCGCTCGGCGCACGTGCACGTGGCGGTGCAGGCGCTGCACTGCGCGTCGCCGCCGCGCAACGCCCACGTGCCCGTGCTGGAGGCGCGCTTCTGCGAGGACGAGGACGAGGAGGTAGGGAGGGCGCCGCGCCGTTGGCACGAGTAATCGGTTAATCCAGCCTTCACTTTGCGTTTCGCCAAGTGGATTTCACAGTTACCCCCCCCCCCGGGGAATCTTTTTCTTTTCATCTTCTCCAGTTTTTCGTAGCGTTTTCATAAAATTATTTTCATGAAACGATTTCGAACATATATAAATATAAATTGAACATTTTGAAGTCCCTGGAATAGGAGATTTCTTTGTCAAAAAGGCTCAAAATGATGCAATTTTGTTTGTGACTTATAACCCGTCGTTATTGTCGTGTATTCCAAGTGGCTCTAAATTGGATTTTATGTCAGACCTTTTTTTTCTCTTTAAATTGTTTCCTCAGAAAGAATTAAGCCCGCTTGAAAATTAGCGCAGACCTAATTTTTGTTGATATCTGAGTTATCGAAATGTTAATAATAATGGAAGAGACCATTCGTTTTTTAACGTTGAAAAAAACCAGTATGCCCGACCGACTGTGTGGTGCACCGGTAATGAGCAAGGCGAATTAACTCTACGGACGCGAATTCAAATCTCGGACACAAAATTTCCATTGTAAACAATACCAGAAAGTGTGTGTTGTATAGCCACTAGTTGAACACAGAGACTGTGTTGCAAGATGCTGTCACGTCAATACCGACAAACCAAATGGAAACATCAGATTTTCAATCATAAATAAATGGTAGTAAGTTTTCATGAATGATGAATTTGATTTACATTTACTAACATGTTTAATATTAATGTACATTTTGAACAAAAGAGCTAGTGATTCAAAAAATGCACTCTTCGGATTTATAATCATATTCTTCTAATAATATTCACAATCGCTTTCAATTCATCAGCCACTTTGCATACTGTAATCAATCTCCAATATTTCTTTCGTTTTGGCTGTAGAGTGTCACGTGTTTGTTCTTCTGCCCGCAGGAAGAAGAGGAGGCCTCTGAGGAAGCGGGCATGGCGGTGGCGGCGGCGGCGGGAGCGGGGGCGGCGCGTGTGCGGGAGGCGAAGAGGGCGCGAGAGGGAGAGCTGCGGCTGCAATGCGAGGGCGCTGGTTCGACGCCCGCCACCGTCATCACCGTGCCGCGCGCGGGGCCGGCGTTGCAGCTGCGGCCCCGCGCCTTCGCCGTCACGCGCATCGAGGACGACACGATCGAGGTGGCGCTGCCACCCTGGGACGAGCCCCTGCTGCTCTACTGGTACCCGCACCACGCCGCGCTGGCGGAGCTGGCCTTCCCACCGTCGGACTCGTCGGGATTGTCAAATTCGTCGGGTGCGCCGGGCTCATCGGG